>VXBZ01006304.1:25237-94334 GCA_013399135.1 Heliornis fulica | reverse complement strand
GAAAAAAAAAAAGTAGTTTAAACATTTTCTGAAGGGAAATGTTAATTTGAAAAAAATTCCAACCAAAAGTGAAAAGGTGCCTCTGATGAAGGAAATTGGGGTTTTCCACCTGAGTTGAGTGGAGTTGAGATTTCACACAAAAATACCCGCTTCTCACAGAAAACTGCTTTCTGCATTGCAGATTTCAATTTGCAGGTTTATATTTTTTTCATGAAAACAAATTGGTTTCCCCACCAGTTCTAACAGCTGCCACCATTCTACTAGAAAAACAAACAAACAAACAAACAAAACAAACCAGGAGCAGGTTTTGCTCTTACTCACCCCTGAACCAACTACAACTCCAAATCCTCACTGTACGCCCCAGCTATTTCAATGGTGGCTACATGAAAATGGACAGGCAGGACTGTAGCCACCAGTCCAGTCCTGCAGTTTGTAGCCTTATTTCCACATGGCTCATCTGCTGTAAAGTGTGGAGAGGAAGATGCTTATTGCCCGCTTGCTGTGGCAGGGGAGACTTACCCTTGCCATCAACTCAAAGATAGTCAGGCCGCTGCCCACCCCTTTCGGGGTGGCTCTGGGGTGAATGCATGAATATGTAAGCCAAATAATCTATATTTCCTGAAATGGCTACACTACAGTGGGGCAGAATTTATGTTGTGTTCGTGTTCAGATCAGAGCATTGTCATTTCTGATTTCTCTGTCCTGTAAATACTCATTTAAAAAATCCCAACTTGTAGCATACTCACAATTTAACGTGAAATTTCATTAAATATCTCTCAGCAGATATTCCCTGTTAAATAACTTGATAATCTATTGGTGCAAGACTTTACCAAGGGAGTTTCAAACAGTATGGAGTGGATCCCTTCACACCCAGGACTGCAGAACTTCTCCACAACAACCGCTGTGTGTTGTTTAAAAAAATATTTTCAGAGCAAACTGTATATTCCATATTTAGAGACCGCCATCTCTTATTTCTTCAAATAAGTGAAAAACACAGACCTTAATGGTGGCATAAATCCTTGATATTGAATCATTCTAAAGAAATGCAGTAGTGTTTGTGAATGAGGAAATTCTGAAAAAAATCAGCAACTACTGAAAAAAACAGAATATCTCAGTATTGACATTTATATAAACAGTCAGAAGCTGTTTGCTTTAGAGCAAAGATTACAAGTAACTGATTTTTATCTCTCTCTCTCTCTTACACACACACACACACACACACACACACACACACACGAGATTTCAGTAAATAGTAGTCTCAAAGTGAAATTGTCTTCAGGATTAACTCTGAAGCCATGCTATGATGCTGTAGTCAGAAGGATGCTTCTAACTTCAGTACTGCAGTGCAGAATAAGCAAGAAAAGTCTTATAAGCAGAGCCTGTTAAAAGAGGAAAGAACATAATTTAAGGATCAGTATATAAATAAGTTGTAACTCTTTTTTTGAATCTATATTGCTTTTCCTCAATATACTAAAACTGTAAAGCAATATCAGTGGAAAATTGTAGCAGAATGATTTGTTTTCATAGTTCATTTATAGTTAATTTCCTGTACTAGTAGTACAGGGAAAATGATTTAGCAGCGAGTCTAGTGTGAATTCCTTACAAGAAACCAAAAGATAAATAGCTTACTCCCTACTGCCTAAAGGTTTGAGAGTACGGATGAACTGAATTAATAAAATCTTTGGAGTCTTTGTGTGCTCCAGTATGGAAGGCATGAAAAGTATTCCTCTGCTGTGCAGTTTATTTTCTGTGCATGCTCTCCAAGAAGGCAGCCTAGAGATAATACAGGACAAGTTACCTTCAGCTTTGAAAATCACAGACTGCTTTTAAGTTCTGTCCACGTTTGGCAGAAGGCTGTGGGCTTCCTACCTCTGCCTGGGGAAAAAATGAAGGTGTTCCTCTCACACCCCACCCACTCTACCCCCCTTCCCTCTACCCCAAACTAAGATGTTTGGCAGTGAGATGAATGCAAAAGGGCTGTTTGCTGTGCTCTTTCCCTTTCCTACAGAGATAGGAGCTCTGTTGTGCTAACTCATCCTTCTAGTTTCTTCCGTGAGAGCCAGAAAGATAACTGTTTGGGGTGGTCACTCCTGTATCTGAGTGTTTGCCTGCTGTTACAGTAAGGTTGTTCTGTGCTTTCTTTCTCTGTGTCTCAGCTGCTCCTCAGCACTAGTGTGCTGGCAGTGTCCATTTGAAGGACAGAAGAGAAGCAGGAAGGGGGATGGACTCCTCAGCAGAGCTTGGCAGGACTTTCATTTTGCTTATAAGAAACAAGTTGCAATATATAGAGGTATAATAGGGTGAATATAAATACCCTACTAAAATTTACGTAGGTAGAGGGTAATAGCTGCAATATATCCTGCTCTTTTCTCATTGTAGACTAATTATAATAGCAAGTACACATTAATGGTTTATGGTTGCTCCCCACTTTTCCTGCCCTCCAGCTGTCTGGTTGGAATAATAATTTGCATTTTCTCTCAAACCTGTTCTAATAAACTGCACCAGTTCTGAACTACATTTACTAGAGAGGACTGGACTGAGCCTGCTGACCAGCTGCTGTTACAGCTCTGAAAATCAAATTCATCCCCCGCTCATTTGCTTTCATCAGTTTTCATCAGTACAAATGGGATGGTCTCAATTATAAAGATCAGAGGAGATACACAATTAAGCCTGATTCTCTTTTTCATTGATATCAAAACCCAAAACATGCGTTTTCTTACCTAGTTCACAAAGCTTGTATATACTGAAATATATACATATGAGCTTAAATACTCAAATCAAAACATGAAGTAAGAAACGCTTCACTGTCACAAGCTACTAAAACTTTGTTGTTCGTAATGTAGAGGATAAATTTGGGGTTTCTGCATTGGGTATTAAAGCAGAGATTCTCACAATGCAGTTGAAGCTCTTGATAAACCATGATGTGAACAGATAACAGAACCTTTGACATTTGGGTCTGTTCAGCTTTATCCACCTGGAAAATAAGGATCAAGCAATCTGCAATTCAAATGTCAGCATTTAACAATGCTGACAGCTCATGTAGAAAGGATGCCTAGTGGTGAAGTGCATTAAGGGATATTATTTGCTTTCTTGCTGTGCTGGATGTTGACCATTGATCTAAGATAGGAGCTCAATACTCCCCATCTGATTACAGTGTAATTATGGGAGGAAATGGCTGAATGACTGAGTTAAACTCAGTAACAATTAACTGTGCTTCCTAGTAATATTTGAGTTATTAGCATTGCAATTCATTGTTGAACTGTTAGATGTTGTTTTGGCACTGGAAGGTGCTGAGACCTTTAGCAGAGCAAGTGACAACTTTTGTAATACTACACTTGTACCTCGATAGTGTTTCTGGAAATACTGTCCTTGACTTCAGTGGAGTAGGATCAGGTCCATGTTTGGGTCTTGTTCATGTCCTTCACATACAGAGATGTGTGAGAAGGTCAGTGAGACTAGGCATGTGGCTGGGTGGGAATAGCAGGTGAGGAACCTGCTTGTGTGCCTGCTTTGATGAACTGGGTATTTGGTGTCTTCAGCCACATACATGATCTTATTAGAGACATGCAAGTAGGTAGACTGTGAGAATGAAGTGGTTTGTAATGAATGCGCAAATGAAAACCACTGGCTGCTTCCTAATACAAAACCAGATGGCACTAATATTTGTAAGTTAATTGAAATAAGTTACTGATGACTTAGTAGTGAAGGTCAAGGAAACTTGGACAGGTTTGGATTTGCAGGCAGCTGGAGAAAGTTATCTTATTTGCACTGTTTCTACACATAACCGTAAAATGACTACTGCTGAAGTCTACAGCAGCCCTGTTTGTTTATTTTAGAAGTGTAAAACTGAGATTTATATTATAGTAGGAAACAATATTTTAATGACTTCCCGGTCAGGGAATAGTGTAAGAGCACATGGAGGAGCCACCACTTGTGTGGCCAGGAGTGACCTGTTTCAAATGCTGCATATGGACTGTAAGAGGACTTTGACAAGGACTCTTAAATTGTCTTGGAATAGTCTCATGGATCATCCACAGATTTGAAAGATAGGAAGCAAGGACTGTAAATGGCTGGAAAGGTAGTGGTGTATTCCCACAGGGATTTGGCCTGGAGTTCGAGCTGTTCAATCTATGTAGTGTTTGCTGGTGATCCAAGATTATTCCAGCTAGCAGCAATTGAAAATAGTTGTGTGGATACTTAGTGATGGACAGATGAGATTCAATGTAAATAAATACAAAGCAACGTACACAGAGAGAAACATTCTTGTTTTATACAAGACTTGCTCCGAATAAGCTGTTACCATTCAGGGAAGAGATGAGGATGCCCTGCAGATGAAAACATAGATTCAATCTGCAAGTGCTGTACAGAGAGGAATTAGGAATGGCACAAAAAATAAAAAAATAAAAATTTTATACATAATAAATATTAATATAATACAGAAGAAGTGTGGATTTCCAAAGCATTGCTCTGCTGCCAATGTGGTTTATCAAGTGTTTGAGTATCTGCACAGCAGGCCAAGCAGAGCTTTGAGCCACTAGAGCTGTGCGGGCTGGTAAGTGTCCCTGGAGTGGCACAGCGCTCCAAGAGCTTCACCTAGACAGGGCAGTTAGGGGTAGTATCTTCTTGTGTTACTCTAGTAAGGCTCTTCAGCAATCTCTGTCCAAAACTACTTTGATGAGATGTAGGATTTGCAGTACCTGAGTCCGTTCAGGTGATGGTACACAGGCTCCTGAGCATGTCTTAATGTGCTATTTTAGATTGTGCATTTATGTGAATTTAACTTTTGGGTTCCGGTTTTATCTAAAATACAAATGTTAAATTATTTTTGCAGAACATACATTTCTATTATTCACGTATTGAACGGATGATGGTAAACTGTTGCAAAAGATGCTCTTACTGAGCCATCAGCCAGCATAGTGCTCAGCACAGCACCGCTAGGTGCCTTGAACTGCAGAGCAGCAACCCCAGATCCTGCAGGATGCTCAGGACTATCCCTTGTCTCATGCTGGTACACCTCCTGCTTGGAAAACATTTTTCTCAACAGTTTCTCAGTAACTTCTATTTAAATAAATTTTTTTTGTTTAGTTATAGCCAAAAGCCCCCTCAATGTTCTACCCACCTTTTTGTCTAATGCCACTCTGCCACCTCAACCCTCCCTTTGCAGCCACTCCCAGCTCTGCTTTCCCTTTCTCTCCTTGATTGTGCTCTTCCAGGCACTGATTAGCCCTCCAACAGCGCTGCTGTTTTGGTGAGAGCTGTAGTGCTCCTGGTGTGTGTGTGCACATGAGCACACGTAAGTGTGGAGGGGAAAGCGGGCACGAGTGTATTCACCTAACAGAACAGCAGTTGAGCACTTCTGGGGGTTTCCTTCAGGACATGATCAGGTCCATAGCTAGTAGCTACAAGGGTTTGTACCTTTGCTGGTGTGTTTATAGTGTAGCATGGAAGGTGCTATATAAATATCAATTACTCTGTGAGTACTAGTAATTAGTTTTTTATACCTTACATTCATTTTATGTTCTTCTTAAGAAAATACAACCAATGCAGACTACCTTAACCTTAAAGCATCTGAATGCATTTCGTTCTAAGGGTTAACTGTACTTGTAGTTTACTGTATTAGTCCCAGTTGTATTTGACATAAAAATGTTTTTATAGCACAACCAAATACCAGCATATTTGCGGTTGCAGTCAGATGTTTTTAACTATATTGGATATAACCCACAATGGTTTCAGAAGATATTTCCATTGTTTTAGCCAGATTTAGAGAGGCTGGATTAAGCTATGGCACACCAAGCCCGGTGATGTTTACATATGTCAGTATCAGTCTTAAAGGGCAAAGAATATGATGTTCCATAAACCTTTATACAGAAATAAATACCTCGCAGCAAAAATGTTTTTCTAAGATCAGTTACTATTTCAACTATAATGACCTGCTTGGAGAAGGTCAGGGGCCAAATTCTACTCTCATTTACACTGGCGTAAATCCACAGTAACGTAAGTGTAGAGTATGAACTCAGGAGTGTAATGCTTTGGAGTTAATTTTCTCCTGACCTGCAGCATTTTAACGCAATCTGTTCTGAGCTGTTAATTTAGCAAACTGTTCCATGGATAAGATCCTGATAAACAACGTTAACACAAGAAATTACTTCCGTTGAAGCTTCAGGGCAGAATGCAGCCCTGGGCAGTGCTTGTTTTAATTGTGTCTTTCTAAAAACAAAACTGGGCCGGGGTTGATCTGTCAAAGCTTTATTCAGGTTGGAGATGTTACCTTTTCAAACTGAATATATTTCAGCACTGTACCAAAGTTCTGATCCAACTTTACAAGTGTACCAGTCCCCAGAAGGTCTCAACTCAGAACTGCCAACACAAACAGCTCGTCTTTATCTTTCTGAATGACTGAACAAAAGCTCCAGTTCATGTATGGTCCTAACTTGTGTAGTTCAGTTCCAGTTTTAAACTTAATGGACTTTCCCACATCATCTTTAATTTTTGATTGCGATTGGTATTTCTGATCTCTACTGCTAGCAGCTCATTAATGAAAAGTGATTTAGTACCAATGTAAATATCAAAAATTGTTATAATAGATATTACATATGTATGAAGGATATTTTTAAAACTGCATAACTGACTTCTGCATGTTCAGCACAAATCCACATTGCTCTTGAAAAAAATAGCAAAATTTTTTAACTTAAAATAGCAAGCTGTTTACTGTAGCCAAACTCAAAACCAAATTAACAAATCCTATATTATCAGCTTTCTTTGTAGCAACTGGCTAACTGAGACTCTTGACCCCATCCAAATTATATCAGCCAGTCTAGAAATATACAGAAAGTGAAGGGCTAAAAACATTTCAAGGAGCCTATAAACCTCTCCACAAACCTTCTAGCCATGCCCCTCCCAACATTTCACCTCTCAGGACTTTGATTGTGAAGGTGAAGGCAGCTGACTGATCATCTGAAGAGCAAAATCACATTGAGCTATTGTCCTGCCTTCTTACACTGGGCAGTGGAGGAGATGACAGTCAGAAGGGACGGTTTTGCTGGTCTTTGACAGATCTGATTGGATTTTCTCATTCGACTATGCAATGTGTTAGTAGATAGCTTCTATATTGAAACCTGATGTGGTTTTGGATATGCATTGGATTAGTTTCTCTCAAATAACTGTTCCCATCTAATTTGAACATTACACAAATACAGTAACAAGTGAGAGGATTTTTATTGTCATTTTAATTCAACACAGAGCACAATATATATAACCATTCAAAAGAGAACCACAGCTTGACAGACTCAGATCTGGCTCTTCCCTAATCCTGCGGGCTCTGTGCAAAACCCTAATGGAAAAATACCCTGGAAAGAATGGGATGAGATGAAATCAAACTCTCTACAGTTCTCTGGAGATGCCACTGCCTTTGGGGAGTACCTGGAGTGGAGGGAGTACCTAGTCAAAAGCTTGTCCTTGAGACTCTATAGGGAATTGGGATTGTTTTTGTTAATATACAAAGCCCCATATTGAAAGCTGCCACCTTTTCACAGCTCCCCACCTCCCGTCCTGGAAGCAGAGCTTACTTCAGAGCATTGTTGCTATTTCATGTTCATGTAACTGTGCAAAAAGGAAGGGGACTCTGAAAGCTTATGGCGGCATTTGCTGCACTAAACACCAGATGGATTTTTATCCAGATGTCCCAACAGCTGCTGAAAAGGCACACTGTAGCAAATGATTACTTCCTAGTTACACGTGCTGTTCCTACATGTAGAAAAAGCGCTGGTAGAGTTGGGGGTAAAAGAAACACGTGTTTGACTTGCCTCATTTCTCGCCTACTGTAAGAAACTTGGAGCTTTTATTCTTGTTCTTCTTTAGGTCACTAGAGATTAGAGTTCCACATATCTTGTTTTCTGATCCCCCGCTCTGACGCTCAGGTCTGAGCTCAGACGTGGCAGGGAGCAGTGTACGTGAAACCAGCTTCTGTATTTCAGCAGGACTCATTTCCATGTGCTGTTCTGCCAAATGTGCCAGTCACACTTCCACGCCTTTGACTTCTGTTACTCCCATTTTGTCAGAAACTGCAAAGCACAGATCAGGACATCCAAATGTAAGTCAATTAAGTTGATGAAAAAAATACTTTAACTTCAGTTAGACCAGAATTTTGCTCTTCCCTCTTTTTCAAAAGAAATGATGGTAACATTGTGCAAGCATTTTCACATCTGCCACTGAAGGCCAAAAGCTGCAAAGCACTTGGCAGACAGTGACATATTCCCAAAGAGCTGCAAGGGGTCTTCTGGTCCCCACCCAGCTGAGCCCATGTACCAGCCCTCAGTGTTGCCTTGCATGGGAAAAGTTGGGGGCTTATGCATGCACATCTGTGGAGGGAATCTAATGATTCCCATCTCAACAAAATACGTCCAGCTGGCCTGTTTCAAAGCTGGCTGTCTAAGACCACATCCTTGATTGCATCCCAACATGCTGAGCAGTACTAGCAGTTTCCCTCTGAAGTCTGAGAGATGGCTCACAGAATAAGGTGCTTGAGATAGAATTAAAAACTCTGGGAAAGGCTACTTCACCATGGCATGGGCTAAGGAAAGTTGATACTGGAGTTGTCTTCTCTCTGGAAAGGAAAATATTTAAGGAATGTTTTTTAGCTGCTAACTAGATGCAAGCGGTATGTAAAAAAAGGGCATGAGAATAGGACTTGGGTTCCATTTTGCAGTGTGTGTCTTTGAAACAGATCTGTGTCATCAAATAGGTTTGGTCTTTTATCCTTTTTTCATTTGGGGGGTGGGTGGAGTGGGAAGGATAGTTTCTCTTGCAGTAGGATCCAGTCAGTGCCAGGACCCCGCTACATTAGAAGTGACATAAAGGCACAGAAGGCAGCTATTCTTCCCAAAGAAGCTCAAAGCCCATAGCACATTAGAAGCTGTTGTATCCTAAGAGAAAAAGCCTGCTCCATTAGCAAAACACCCTTTAGTTTCAGAGTAAGCACTCATCTTTTGAAAGCAATCCAAACAAATAACTGATTACTCTTTTTAACCAAATATTCAGCTACAGTCACACCATTAGGTTAAAAACTCTATGTATATTCTGTATTTTTCTTTTTTCCCCTCAAAATAAGTAAGAATTAGTGCCTATACTTAAAATGTATTTTTGTTCAATATGTTCTGTAATTACTGTTATTCTCGATCATGTCAAGTTTAAAAAAAAAAAGAAAAAAAAAAATGAAAACACAACCATTCCAGTGGAAATTCAGCCTTTTTAAGAGTGGATATGTTCCCCTCTTGCTCCATTAGGAAGCTGATCCAGCTTCAGTTTCTGAATGTCCTAGAAGTGTCAGCGCACACATCTTCTGTCAAGTTCAATTAAGAATAGCTCAGATAGCAGTTGAATATTTTTCCATAGCAAATCATAACTTCTTCACCTTCTCAAAACTTCTGCAGAAGCTTCTATGATGGAGTATCCATCTGTATTTGGGTGTCATTCCTTAATTAATGTAAAATAGTACGACTGTGTCGTCTTTGACATGAGAAGCTTTGTTTCATTTTCTCTGCTGTTGAGCTTCATTTTAGACTGTGTGTACACTCAAATTTCCCATCTTGCAGCACAGCTGTCTATACCCAGGAGTGCGCAGCTTCAAGTTCACAGCTAACACTGCTGGGGTGGGGGGCAGTGGTGGTGCACAGATGAGGAAAAAAGGAAGGGATGCAGTAGTACAGTCTTTATAATGTGATAATCATGGATTTACTTTGTTTAGACATATATGTCTCAGTAGGTTGGTGAACTATATAGGAAGGACATTGTTACATTGCAGTTAAGGTGTAATGTATGCTATTTCCAGTGTGTAACTGCAACTTATTTATGATCTGCCAAACCTAACTGATTTGCTTACCAAGCCACCTTTGGCAGAAGTATGCACACATTGTAGGTCAGGTATATTTACTTCTGCTGTACAGTGTAATTATTCTGGGATGTGTACTATATTTTCTGATTACAGATGTTAATAAGTATTGGTATTATAAAGCAGAATTTCACTGTATCTGAGCTGGTTCCAGGCTCAGCTCTGTGCAGGAAGGTGATAACAGTTGGCAAATGACACTAAGTCTCTTGGGTTTCTCTCATCATAGAAATTACCCTGCATCATATTTGGCACGATGCACTTCTCAGTGTGCATTGCTATCGCATGCCTTCTGCTTTTGGGAAGGGATGCCCAAGCACTGCTCAGGCAGGGAGCTGCTGGAGATCCCTAGGCACCGTTTCCTGGGGGGCGTCTGTTGTCCCCAACCTAATGAATCTGATCCAAGTAGCCAGGATATAGAAGCAGAAAAAGACTTTTACAGAAAGACTAATGATAAACACGTTGATTTTGGGAAGCAAACAAAATGGCATGTGGGTCTGGATCTTCAAACTTGTGGAAGTCCTTTATTTTCATGCACAGAAAAGACCTATGTGACATGTAGCACTCTCAGATTTTAAAAACAAGACAAAAAAGACAAACCCCAAGGCCCTGTCTGCATGTTCTGGCAACAACCCATTTACAAGGCATTTGACCATTTATCCCCAGTTGAGACTTTTTGAAATCACAGTCTAACTTCCCATTGGCTGGATTTCCTCTGAGTCCCCTGACACAGCTG
Organism: Heliornis fulica; assembly: GCA_013399135.1. Classification (NCBI taxonomy): domain Eukaryota; kingdom Metazoa; phylum Chordata; class Aves; order Gruiformes; family Heliornithidae; genus Heliornis; species Heliornis fulica. Next base: position 83,715 of record VXBZ01006304.1, on the reverse strand, counting down.
TTGATGGAAGATATGGTAAATAATATTGGATGCTTAAAAATGCAGTTTAATTGTATGAAAACATCATACAGGTCAAGGGAGATTGGGTTTTATGTTATTTAGTGATATAAGGCAGCATTACCAGTGGAATTTGTACATCCTATCATCCTATACTCTAACATACTCCTTCATTTGGCACTCCTTAATGGAAAACATGGAGCAATTATATGCAGACAATGCTGTAATGGAAAATAATTGAAGACAGCCACAGTTTGGGTTTTTGTTTTGGTTGGTTGGTTTTTTTTAAACAATGCATGCCAGGTCCTGCATGCAAGCATCCTTTTTTTAATGTTTTTTTTTTCCCAGCATAAATACAGCCAACACTTGAACCACATATGAAACCACAGTTCTGGGTCTCTAACTTCACAGCCAGCTAGAAATGACCAAAACAACATCTGCAACAGTTAGGATCTGAAAGTAGTTTTTCGCTTTGTTGAATTCCTTTCTCTGCTCAAGTCACCCTCAGTAGAGTTAATGTTTTGTAACTGTTTTATCTAAGCAAACGGAAAACTTGATGGTTTTCTGAATTTCAGCTAAGGATTTTTGTGAAAATCCATCACACAGAAATGGATAAATCTGTGTATATGTAGTATCTGAAGCATTTCTTGTTATGTCTTCCACAGTTACAGTATACTGCTGTTACAGTTCAAGCAAGTTCCTTTTAAGTCAGTGTACACTTAACGTTCCTTTGCTTTTTATGGTTTTAAACATCAGTGTTTACCTCTGCATAAGTGAAACTGTCAACACAGCGCTTCTAGTATTAATGTGACATATATGCCTATTCTTGTTGCTCTTGTTATTAATAGTAACCATAATATTTGAATTGTGGTAGTACCTCAAGACCCAACCCTCTTCTCACTAAATTTTTACAAAAAAAGAGTGATGAGAGTGTTGTCCTGTCCCAGACAAAAGAACAGTTGGAAGCCATGCATGGAGATGAAGAACAGTGAGCTGCAGCAGATCAGAAGAGCTAAACTGATGGTAATGACACCACACGTGTCAGGAGAATCAGAAATAATCACATTTGATTGATTTGGAGAGTCAAATATATTTGAATGCTCTTTCAAGTGTTATACCAGTGTGTCTGAACCTCTGGTATTTTTATTGATCTCAGCTCAGTACCTCATGCTTTTCAATCACAGCTAAGAAGCAATTAAGCAGGTCGGCAGCTTTTAGGAGTCTTGTACAGTGTGAGCAGAGAGAAAGTTCATAGTGATGAGAAGCTCTGAATGCATGAAAAACAGAAGGATGAGTCTTAACCCCTTACATATTGGTTTAAGAAGGAGTTATACTGATTGCTGCTAAGGATCTGATCTTGTGTGCCTTACTGCAGTAAGGGGTAGTGAATTTGTTCAGTAATTCCTCTGCAAGTACAGAGGAAAAGTGCATTCAGAAGGCAGAGTCTGCTGCAGTGTCACTGCTGACATTGCATCTTCTTCCTCAGCACACCCCAGGGTCCCTGCTTCATCCCCAGAGTGTTTGCTCCAGCCCATTGTCCCTGCTCCAGCCCATATGCCCACTCCAGCCCATATCCACTCCCAGCCGGCAGGAGTCCCTGCACCACTCAGAAAACCCACCTTTCCCCATTGTAAGGATTCTGTTTCCAGGGCTTATTCAAAGAAGCTCCTGTAGGTCTGGTCTGGGTTTACCAACCTAAAATCAAAAAGGACTGGTTTAAGCCTCAGGCCTGAAGCATGTGGTGTCAAATTAGAATCAGATGTAATTGGGGATATACTATATGCAAGTAAATCTTTGTGAGTGACTGTAAGAGATTATTTGTACATCAGAAGCAGACAATAAGACATATGATGAAACAGCTCCACCTGACATTTTATTTTGTGATATGCTGGCCCTTAGCCAGTGTCACTATGAGGCACATTCTTGCAGATCCTTTGCTTGCTACAGCACCACCATTTAAAATATCTTCCCAGTAAACTTGGTCCACAGGAGCCTTGAAACTCAGGATGACTTAAAAAGTTAGCAAAATGTGGCTTCTCACATGTTTTACTAATCACTTAGGTATACATTACAGTGCAGCAGAAATGAACTCCTGGATCAGCAGGGATACACAGTTCTTAGTGGTGCTCTTCAGCATCAGATATGAAGGTTTTAGTGGAGAGGTGTTCTGTATGAGGATCTTTTTTTCTAGAAGTTGGTTCACGTGACTACGAAGTGAGAAAGACTCCATCATCTAAAGAGTTGGTGGATATAAACAAGTGGATTCTTTTCAAGCAAAAATAGGGATTTTCTTAAGAGGATTTCTTTCAAGAGCAGCCATTTTTTATGTTTGAGAAGTAGATTGCTTTGTATGGGAATTGATAAGATGGAATGCTTTTACTCACCTTATGCAGACATTTTGTGAATTGTGCTGATAGTGGGCACCTTGTTCACAGAATGGAAATGTTGGTGTTCACATGCATCAGCCTCTCCTTCTGTACCTTAGCCAGCCACAAAAGCACTTTGTCATCTTGCGGTGATGACTTCTGTGATCAAGTTGTTGTAAGAAAGTTAAAGAAACTTGACTTTCCACCTAACACAAACACGGATTTGTATCAGAACCAGAGCAATCAAATGCCTCTTTGGGCATAAAGGCTGGCCTTTGTAGAACTGTTGGTGTAGTTTTCCTACCTGTTTTCCATAGTGTAAAGCTGTATGTTCCCATGAACTACTCTAGGGAAGTAGCTTCAGCGTTGTAAACCATTGCATGAGGAGTGAAATTTCCATTAAGTTACGGCTATGGAAGTGGAATCACACAGTGGAAAGCAAAGAATAGAGCACTGAGAGCTGAGACAGACTAAATTTTCTTTCTTGTGCAAACTCATTCATTGTTATGTTGGAAAAGAAATTTCTCTTTTCCCCATTGATAAAATATGAGTAGTTCTGTAGTAAGCTCAGAAATCATGGAAAAATTACAATATAAAAGGTTTTGATGCAAGTGCTGTATGATCACTACACTTTACTGCAACTGATCCTTTTCTTTAAGCATGGAAAGAAAACTTTTATGGCCATATTTTAATTATTTTACATCATTAATAGAAAAAGTCTTATGCAAAAAAATCTATCTGTTCTTCATTGTCATGATATTATTTGAACTGTGAGTGAGCAAGCATTAAGAAAGCTTCAAGTGCGCTCATTGCTGTGTATTGATGGAAATGAAGGCAGGAAACCCAATCTCCTACAGTGACAGATTAATAAATTCCAGTATAATTTTAGGCTGGTAAATGTATGGATTTATTTTTTTTCTCTCTTCAAAAGTTGAGTTGCACCCAACTACTGAAGGGAAAAATACAGCTTTGTCATGCCTGTCTAACTGGCACAGATCCAAAGTGCTAATGATGCAGTTTTAAATTCTGCATAAGCCAAAGATGCAAACAAGAAAGGATGGGTTATGTTAAAAGTTTTTTGAAATAGCTGTGTGTCAAAACCGATCAGTTTGGAGCTGACTCAGGAGTGCTGTATTCATCTGTCCTTGCTGGAGCAATAATGGAAGCCATTAGTGAACTGCCAACATGGCAAGTAACAGCCTCCCTGGTGGCATTGGCTTTGATTTGATTCTATGCAGCAGTGAGAGGCTCCATGTCTTGTGCCCAGAGACTCCACATCCAGGATCAGAGGTTATTGGGATGGGAGGGCAGAAGCAGTATGATGTCTTCATTACTCAAAGGAATAAAGGCAAATACACTGAACACCAGTGCTGCTCCCGCAACTGCCATTGGCATCAGCTCCTGAGACAGGGTTGCCAAGACTCTTGGCTGATATCTGCTGTTCTGGCAGATGGAACCATTAAGAACAAGGGGCGGGGGGGAAGAAGAGATTAAAGGAATTATAGAAGTGATGAAGTAAGGCAATTTTAGGGTCTTGTTCTCCAGCTAATATCAACTCCCTGTGAAGAGCAATGACTTAAACACTTCAACAGGGTTGTTTAGGGGCTGGACTCCAAGATAGCTTGGGAGTACATTGGTTGCTATTAAGCAAATATACATATGGAAATTTATATGTGTATATAACCAAATTGTGTTCTGGGTGTACGTGGGATTACCTAAATGCTCAGAACAGGAAACCTCTCTGCAGTTTCCATGAGATTATAGCTTGGTGTCTAGGTGTGCTTCTGTGCTCATTAGATTGAAGATAGCATCTTTCTTCAGTTTTCCCTGCTGGTTTTTTCCACAGTACAAAGCATTGGCTCTAGCCTACAGCTGTCTGAATATTCTTTTCTCTCTGTCCTTCATCTACCTTGTTTTCAGCACTTATCAAGGTTTTTGAGGAGATATGTGATGGTTGGAACCTGTAGGAACCAGATGTTTTCAGAAACAGACCAACAGTTGTGATATCCATATCCCCTCCTCTGAGAAAGAGGGTAATCCTGAATCTGCCCGGTCTCCATGGCAATATAGTTCCATAACAACCACTGAAAAGAGACCCTGCTCTCACTCCCTAAAAATGAGTTAACACTTCTGAAGGTCTCTTTAGCAGTGCAATAAAATTGGTACATCTCAGGCCTGGAAATTATTTACAGAATTTTTATGGGAAGGCAAGTACGTCAGTAAACACATTGAAAATACCTACCAGGACAGTGGATTATAGGAAAAAGTAGAGTGCTGAGCTTCAGAATTATGAAAATATTTTGAACTGAGACAATGATGAATGTGATGGCCTACTAAGCAGCTTAAGCTAAGGCATCCATTAAATATAGCATTATTTAATGCAGTATGGTGAAAATAACCAAGTCATTTTTCTTCATACAAGTGAAAGTGTTCTATGTTCTTTTCACAGTCATGTTATCAGAGCACATTATACATTGTTGATGTAAATTTTTAACACTTAAAATTATAATTTAAGACAGAAAAAAGTCTTTGAGATGTAAGTGCTAAAGGCATCCTTCTAAATTCTCTGTCTTAATTTAAAAGGAAAGTTTTTTATTTTTCTTGTTAAGAAAATAAACAGATTTTTCCCTTTCTCTCTCTCTTCCCCCCATCCTTATTCTTCTTTCTGTTTTCTTTAACCTGTCCTCTGATGTAAGCTAAAACAGGGTGCAGAATAAACAGCTCTCGTTTTTAGTGCCCCCCCGCCACAACCCCTTCAAAAAAGTCAGCCTTATCTGGTTGCACTTTTTTTCCCTTCATGCTGAAAAGTGAGCATGTGTTCTTTCAGCACTCGTCACAGACCAGGGAAAGGGCTGGTTTCACTGGAAAGGTTTTCTTCCCAACTTGCCCATAGTGGGATCCAGCCACTCTTTCCAGGGAGCCTTGTGCAGGGGAATGTGTGGGACAAGCATCAGGCTGAGCTCACCCCAACCCGCCTTGGCTCAGGACTGAAAGGCAGCCAAGAGCAGGGCCTGAGTCAGCCAGCTCCTTAGGGATATCTCTAACCACCGCAGGACGTTTTCCATCTCCTCTGCGAGTGGAGTGATATCGTGTATTTAAAGCTCTGGAGTGCCCTGCGTCATAAGTGTCCAGACACACTGGAGTTGGTTTTGTGGCTGGTGCTGTTTTCAAATTAGAAAAACAGTCAAGGGCTTTTGGATAAGATGTGCATGTCAAAAGGCAATAAAGAAAACAACTGGTCTTAAAAGCTAATCACCATGCACCGTCGTGATTGGGACCGAAAATGTTAGCTAATATTTTAAATGTGAGTGAAGGGTCAACAGATGAACCGTATTGTAAACATACATGTCAGCAGGAGGGCAGGGTTGAAGATAAAATTAGAACCATGTGCTTCTCCATTTCTCATAAGGCACAGAGGTCATGACCCCAACGGCTTAAAAGTCCCTCAACAGGGAAAAATATAATAATGTCATATGTCACGCAGGGAGATGCTGTGCTTATTAATTTTGTAAGGTACATACAATTGCTAAGAATAATGTTTTGTACTGGGAAGGAGAGAGTCTCTTTTAAGAACATCTGGTTTTTATCAAATAAAACTACTCTTGAATCGGGTTTTAACACAATACATGGAAATACAGTTAGAACTTACAATGAACTGTAACTAATCCCACAAACTGAAGAATCAGCACAAATCACTAAATATGATATTTAGAGCAAATGAATAGTCATCTGATAAACTTTGGAACTGCCTCATTACTACTATTAATTCAGTCATTAAAGAGCTGTCCCCAAGTTAGCATCTACCCCTTTTCCACACCAATACCTCAGGAAGCTACAGGCTTTTTCTTTCCTTTCTCTTTCTCCATTAACAAACACTAAACATTTCTTTCCATGGTGCAACTCTGTGGTTGTGCTGGTTTTTAAGTCAGAAAGGGGAGCACAGAGGAAGGACTGACCACTGCACCCAATGCAGTCCCTCACAACTAAAGACCAGGATGGCAAGGTGCACTAAACTAAAGCACTTTGAAGGAGAAGATACCACTGTATTATATGGCGACTCCATGGATGGTTCAGTCATGACAGTGGTGGCGTGCTGTTAGAGGTAAACCATTGTATCAACCACCCAGAGCTTCAGCAATTTCTCATGTCCAGGAAGAATATATGTGCTCCGCAGAAGTCATTCAGGAGTTATGCTTTTGTGGAATACCAGACATTCATGGGTCTTGTCTCTTAAAAGAAAAAAGAAAAGGTGTTTTCTAGCATTTGGGGTGCATCTGCTCTTATACAACAGTGTCCTCTAGAGGAGTAAATATGGGACAGAGATAAAAAGGTCCCAAGTTCTGATCTTCACTTTGGGTGATTTTTCATATCTTGGTAGAAAAATCTGTCTTTTTCTTTCTCCTATAACCAAAATGACATGTACCTATCTCAAAGCATATCTATGAATGTAGACTACCCCTAGCTTTTCCAGTACTTTGAGAAGGTGTATTTTTGTAGTAGAGGGAGATCACAAAATATCAGGGTCCTCCTGACCTTTCCATTCCTTGGGATACCGCAATTCCAGCCTCACTTTCTTCCCAAGCCAGACTTCTTTTCCCCATTTCTAATTCCTATCATTCTACTGGTTGTATTTCTTGTCCGCCAGATAGCTGTCAGCTTTATCTCCCTTTATGTGCATTTCAAAACAGAGGCCCTGAAATGTCTGGGATGAAAATTGTCCTCAGAGGGGCCAAAGTGAGGAAGGAATTGGATGTTGTTCTTAATATAGATGAATCCCCACTAAACCTATCTTCAGCATTTTTCTCCAATGTAATTATTGAATATCAACCAGACCAAAAAGACTTCTCTCTTGACTTTGTTCCAATGCCTTTGTTCATGGATATGCAGGTCTTGTATAATATTTTTTTATGGTATTCAGGAAAATTGGCTAGAAAAACCCGCCTTCTGTCTGAAGGGAATATAATGGTATGAAGCATGAGTGTGTCCGCATCTCTTACTGCAAGCCTCCAGTTGTTTAGGTGGAGGGAAGAGAATATCGGAAACAAGTGCAGGAGTGTGAATAATTCTTCTTAACCCACCAAAAGGTAAAAAACCTTGGAGTTAATTTAGTATAAATATGCTACAAATAGAGATACATTCCTGTTTCATATTCCCTTGTATGTACCAATACACTGGATACATACAGATGTGCATCAGAAACATATTTTCTGAGAATTTTTCCTCTATAAATTACTCATTCCCTTCCCTAATTCTCTCAAATCCATCTGAAAACCATTTAGGTATTCTGTCACCATGAGCCTCATGTGGAGCAGCTTACAGAATTTCACCCTAAAAGCTTTTCCTAGCTTTAACTGCAAGTATTCATGACTAGTTTGTTGCAAGTTGATCATATGCTCTATAGAGTCATATAGGGCTATGATATCTTTTCTCTACCTTTGCTTTGTAAGGCTCAAAAGGCAACTTCTATTATCCTATCACAGGATTTATTATCTCTGTCATCCTTCTTTGAAACATGGCTTCTCCTAAAAAAACTGCAATTCTTAAAATATTCTGAAAACAAGTATCTGGGAAACTTAAGACTATGAACATTCAGTAAAGTCTGTGTGTGCATGTGTTAAAACATATAAATGATGTACTCTCACATATGTTTTAGGTACTAGAGCATGTCCAAAGAAGGGCAGTGAAGCTGGTGAAAGGTCTAGAGCACAAGTCTTATATGGAACAGCTGAGGGACCTGGGCTTGTTCAGTCTGGAGAAAAGAAGCTGGAGGGTGGAGACCTCATCACTCTCCACAACCTCCTTTTAGAAGCTGTTGGTCTCTTTTCTCAAGTAACAAATGATAGGATTAGAGGAATCAACATCATGTTGTGACAGAGGAGGTTTAGACTGGAAATGAGGAAAGGTTTCTTCAGTGAAAGGCTTATCAAGCACTGGAACAGGCCGCCCAGGAAAGTGGTTGTGTCACCATGCCTGGACAGATTTAAAAGCTGTGTAGATGTGCTGCTTAGAGCCATGGTTTACTGGTCGGACTTGGCTGTGCTAGGTTAATTGTTGGACTTGATGATCTTAAAGGTCTTTTCCAACAGAAATGATTCTATGTTTCTATATATCTACATGTGTATTTTTAAATTAATAAAAAAGTATAAAGGTTGAGGGTCTTGCCAAGCTCTTTCTCCTGTTCTTGGGCTGGAGAGACTTCTTAGAGACCACTTTTTCTTTGTTTAAGTAGCAAGATGGAAGGTGCAGCACAAAGAAAATCAAAATACAATAAACAATAGCCACCTCCTCTTCTCTTCTGAGAATTGTGTAACCTGACCTAGTTACATTTTTAGAAAGTTGGTATGTGCCCCTACACGTATGGCTTCCAGCATAAAGAAACCCTAGAACCAGGCATGCTGTTATCATGTCACTTTTTATACTCCAGTCATCTTAAGGGATTTCATAAATCATAAGGATCTTATTAATATTTTAAACATTGTCAAAAACACTAAACTCTCTTTATTATGCCATTCTAGTTTTAATTTTCCTTATTTAAACCTCTTATAAATACATATGGCTTAAATGCTCATATAGCTGTCAGTACTTTCCCTGATTTCATTACCTGCAAATTCTTGATAGAAAGGGGTGCAGCAAAACTACTATTGTGGAAGACTTAAAATGGTATTTTGGATGACTTCTCCTGGGTCACCTTGTTAAGGTAGTCAGTAGTTACTTCAGCTACCTGTCTTGTATTTTAGTAAATGTCACTGTATGTCAGTACTGGATGTACTTAAAACCTACACAAATTGTGGTCCTGATTCTGCAGTCACATCTGCACAAGTCTAGGTGCATACATTTGCAGAGCATCATTAATTCTAGCAGTGCTTTGAGCAACCAACAGTTCTATAATCTTGATTAAATTTAGTGGCCAAAAGAAGAGGCTAACCACAAAACAGTGATGGTGAAATATAAACTTTGCCCATCCCACAGAAATAAGAGGCCTCCGTGTTCTCCTACACTACCCAAAATCATACTTTTATCTGTTTCAAAACCAAATTGTAAATGAGTCCAAAACCAAACTGTAAATTGGCTTGTGGTGCTTTAGATGTTTTTATTTAGGTGCCATCCAGTTATAGAGGCTCCACGAAACCAAACTAGTGTTATTAACATCATTTATTCTACTTCTAAGGCTGCTTCTGGCATCATCTAGGGCAATTTGAAGCATAATTAACACAGTGAAAGGCAATGAAATTTTGTTTGGAAAGGGTCTATTATTGTGATTCCATAGCTTCTCTTTCCTGAACAATGCATTTTGGGTTTGTTTTTTTTTCATTAGGAAACCATGTTCTTCTGACTCTCTTTAGGTTTTTCCCTTAGATACCAGTCTTCAAAATTTCTTATGTTCAACTCCATACACTTAAGTTTTGACAATGAAATGTGGGGAGAATCATAAAAGGTATTTTGTCTTCAAAAGCATGTCTTCACAGCTTTTCTGGAGGTTGTCACAGAAATGACTGCTTAGAAATCCACATTTGTTTCTTTCACTGCTGGGTTTAAGTTTCTCCAGTTAAAGAACTACCAAAAGCCAGATCCTTGTAGATATTAGAAAGTTGTGTAGGTGAATGTTCCTGTGATGCTGAAAGAAAAGGATGAGCACTGGAAGCTTCCTGCCTGTGTAGTTCAAGCTAAGGTGTCAAGGTTTGGATTACTGCTGTTGGGAACCTGGGCACTGAATTTCCTTTCTCACCTCATTTTGAGCTCCAGGTCTGTAGGAACCACTGCCCTTGCTGAGGAAATGTTCTTGCTAGAATCTTATCCCTCTTTCCACTGGGTTTTGGATAATATGCTGAGCTCCTAAACTGGAAAAGGCCATGCCCACACCCTCAAAAAGTTGTTGACTCTGGGTCTGTTGACTGTGACATGGTATGGTATAGCAGCAAGTCTAAAATGGGGTCAGAGCAATGATGTGAGGTTCTGGTTTCATCAGTCAATAGTAGACCCTTACTCTCTGCAATGGGGCAGAGCCCCTGAGGGAGGGTGACTCATCTTAGCCCTTTGGGTACTTTAGTCTAAGACATTGTTAAGTCTAGACTCCGTGGGCAAGGGAGAAAAAAAAATCATGTGTATCTAGGGCATGATGCATCTCAACCAAAAATAGACATCTAAAATAAGATGCATGGGCTAAAACCTAGCTGCCTGGTTTGTGTGACAACTGCAAGAAGCATCAGGTTGTATCAACACATCTGTGTTGATTCCTAAGGAAAGATCATTTGCTGGAGGGGACTGAAACGACACGGAAAAAATCTCCCACCATTGAATGTAAGTGGAAAGTCATGCTATCAGCATTGTTACATTCTGGACCACACTACAGTACGTATAGCAAGATTCAGCAACATTCCTCCATGTGATACTTAGGAGTGACTCAGGCATTGGGATTGTTTGTGGTTCCTAATCCCTCCATTTGCACACTCCGTGATGCCTGTGAGGGGGAAGAGGAGGAGATGGGAAGGAGGAAGGCATTTTGAATCGGATTTTATCCTTCTTCCTTTCTTTCTATCTGATCGTTTTCATTTAGGACTTATCTTAATTTTGTATTTCCCCATTTTCAAATGTTTGTAATGTAGCATTGCAGCTTCAACTAAAGAGTGCCATTCCCTTTCTCAGTTCAAACTAAATACATACATCAGTAATACATATTTATAATTTATATATAAATTAATAGTTTATATTTACTGATATTTTATATATTTAAATAACTTTTTCAAACAGCTTTAGAAGAAATCAGAATATTTCAGTGATGTGATTCCTGTTTGGGTAGAGACACACTTGTTACCTAGTTGTCCTCTGTTTCTGAGACTTTTTGGTTCAGAAGAAGCATGTGTTACAGCAGCATCAGGTACCCTTGTAAGTCTGTAAGTTTTGCCTCTAATTTCTCTGATGTCTATGTGAGGCCAGAACATTTTAGTTCTGAGATCTCTTATGACATAAGAGAGGAAGATGCCCGTTGTCTGTCAGTTCTGCATAGCATCATTTGGGGGGTTATTGCTGGATTCAGCATAGTTAGTTTAGATCCAGCTTCTACTATGTGTTGGACCTGCAGTTCATTTTAGGTAGGGAATAAATTAAATCTAGGCTTGCAAGACAACTTGTTGCAAAAAGAAAATGAATTTAATCTTTTGCACTGCTGTACGGCCCTAAGGGCTGTGCACAACAGTTGTGCTGCTTAAATGTTCTCTGCATTTAGAGGAAGAATATCTTCAAAAGCAGGCTGACATAAAATTTTTTTTAAGTAAATAAGAGAATGACTTTAATTTTTACTGTGCATACACAAGTATAGCTTGAACAGAATTTGTGCTTGCCATGTGCATTTTCAGAAGCTCAGGGCTTCTGTATTTCTAGTGCGCTGCACCCAGGGATCAGTGCTGGTAAACACAGAGATTATTTTCTGGGTTTCATTTTCAAACCACAGTAAAACTGAAAAAGCAACGAGGTCTGAATATGAATACAAATTATTAAGACCAGAAAATATTCCCAGCAGATAGAGCTCTGTACAGCAGAACTGATGGTTCACATCACTTGATAAATACTTAGTACTACTACTACAAAACAAACACGGGGATTAATCATAAGAAAAATCCGCAGGTTGAAAACCTTGAATGAGCAACTGTAGAAGAATTTTCAGAACCGCTTCAGTCTGTTGATATATCTAGCCATAAAATCTTTCCATATTCATATTTGTTTTTTTGGCTGAAGAAGTTAAACAGTGGTCTGGCTGCCAGTACAAAGTGTTCTGTCTCCCTTCCCCTCCTGCCTTCCTGTATTGCCATGGCTCCAAAGTGAGGGAGGAGTCCGGAGACTGAGCAGAATCAAATGCAGGTGGGGATTATGAGCTAACTAGCCAAGACAAACAGCACTCTTGCTGTCTTCTATCTTTTTTTTTTTCTTTTTTTTCTAGTTTCTCTCCCAAACTGCCCTACATTTGAGGCTGTCAGCCTGTTTGTAGCTGCTGGTGTGTGCAGTGGTACCTATTGCTGCAGCCTTGCACCTCCCTGCTGGAGGCAAACACACTCTTTTGTTTCTTTTCACATTCTCTTCTCCCTTTCTCCAAACTTTTTCCCCAATGGTTCATTTTAAAAGAAGGAAAAAAAAAATAAAAATAATGCTGTGAATAATAGATCTGTGCAAAAAGCCCGGTAACAAAGCCAGGAGAAACTTGGCCAGATTTCAGCCTTGTTACAGACTCAAAGCCCAGACCAGGTGTGTGGAAAATTTTGTGACTGTTCTCCTGACTGCTCAGCAAAACTGGCCCTCTTGAAACTTGTGCTGGAGCTGATTTCTGGTTTCACATGGGAACGTGAGGAAAAATCAGGTCTCATGTGGTTTGTGGGTCAAAACATCAAACTGAAACTAAGAGACACCTAACCCTCAGCCCACAAACCCAACCAAAGCAAAAGATTTATACAAAGGCTGTGTCCCACGGTGCTGAATTTGACAGATCAATAATGGTTTTCCCTTTAAGCCTCAGTTTTTAATTATAAAATTCTGATGGTTAACTTTTTTGTTAGAAAATTGTACTGGAATTTTTGCACCTGAGATATAATTAATCTCTCTTACCTCATCCAAAGACATCTGGTGAAAAAGTTATATAGTTTAGTAGAAGAAACTAAGACTAATCTTCTGTGGGCTAATTTGTTCCTCAGGCATTTTGCCACCTGATCTTTCTCTTGGGTCCAGCTCTGTCCCTTCAAGGTCTGTCTTTCAGGTGATTGAGTATAACCACTCACTGCAGAAAGTATTTTCCCTCAGTCCCAGCAGTAGTAGACACAGAAGCACAGCTCCTGGAGTGACATGTCTGCCTGTAAAAACTACAACCTTGCAGCAACTTTTTACCCACTGCAGTGTAAACGTTGGCTACTCCCCCAAGGGTTCTCTAAGGCAGCACAAGGTGACTTCTGTTGGAGACATTTCCCATGCTTTGTCATGAAGGATAGTTGTTCTTTATTTCTTTGTTGCCTCCTTAAATTTAACAAGCAAGCCATACATTTTGAACATATAAAATCCATGCTGGCAGCTTACTTGTTTCAGCAGCACAGGTTGGAGTTAAGAGTTGCTCAGACAAGCGCCCTGAGTGGTACCTCCCTTCTGACACCCTGCACACCCCACTCCCACTCGGGGTTGCTCCACATAACTCCCTGCCAGTTCACCATGGTACCTCATGCGCTCCCCAAACAAGTTTATGTGAAGCTGAGGATCACCTTAGAGAAACAGAAGGTGTTATCAGGTCGTGTTTTTGCCTCTGATCCCCAAAAAGCCTCACAGGCTTCCTTGTCATCAGCTAGGGGAAAAAGCTTTCTGCCATCATTATTTACTCACTCTGAGGTGATAAAGGATTTAACTTCTGTGGGTGCATAGAGTCTTGCCAGCACTGAATCAACACCCAAGACCCAGGCCAGCAAGAAACCACTCCCCAGAGCCAGCATCTGCAATCTGCTCAACATTTCTTGCTAGGACTCAGATCCCAGCAGCCTTTAGGGCTGCAGGTAGTTAAGGAACATGGCAGTTCCTTTTTCTTAGCTCCATTGCAGTTTGTAGATCAAACCCTGTATCTATAATGTTTCAGTCCATGAAGTACTGCTCAGTGCACAACCAGTCATCTTCTGCATTACTGGAGGTATCCAGGTGCTTTAAAAGCACATCCCAAGTGAAGGACAGGGCAAATACTCCAAATTAAAGGGCAATAGTAGAACTGCATTTGTGGCAGTGCCCTCATGCAAAGAGAAGTGTCTTTCTGCCTTCTAGCCAAGGCTGGTGTGATCCTTCAGGAACGTCTAGTGATCACCTAATATGCTGCAAGGATTGCAACACTAACTGGCAAAGAGTAAAAGAAAAAAAAATACGGTGAACTGAGAGTGCCAGATATCCTTCTGTAAACTCTTGCTGTTGTTTTTGCCACACTCAGTTGGATGTAAGGATGGGCAGTTAGTGTATGGTGACACGGAGACAGAAAGTTCCCAATGAGAGCTGCTACCAGTATCCAGCACTGACTAAAGAAAGGTTATCAGGATTATTTTATTGCTTTTTGCTTACCATATCCTGGTTGAATACAGTTTCTCTAAACCTTATTTAACTTTGTTCTGCTTGCTCAATTTGGGAGAATTTAACTTGTCAGATTTTATTATAGCAAAGATCCTCTTTCCTGCCTCACCATTTAGTGCAGTGGGATTGCAAAAGCTCTAGCAGCCAAGTCAATTAAGTGAGCAATGAAAACACTCCTAAGGATATTCAGAATTTGGATTTTGTTTGCTTTGGTTTTTGACAAAACCTAATGTCAGTTTGAATGCTGAATTACCTGATATTGTTTGGTTTTAAAAAACCAGTGTTAATACAGCTGTGTAGGTCTCACTGGTTGCCTTGGTGCTTCAGCTCACAACAGGAATGCACTTTTGAAGCAATCATCTGGCAATCTCTGTTTATTATGATTTTGTTTTTTGTTGAGAGCAGAACATGAGTTGTGAATGAAATCAAACTGCATGTGTGCTCCAGGAGTACTATCTAGCACACTCCCCTCCCTGGGAATGGGCAGAGCTAGTCCCAAGCAAACCCACCTTGAAGATGCATGGTGGTGGTGCTGACGGGTCTGCATGCACCTCACTGCACTGCCTCACTCGCTGATACGGAGATGGCTGCTGGTTCCCAAACTCGGAATAGGTCTTTCCTCTCATCTTTCATTCTGCTGCCAAAACACCCAGTCTGAGGAGTAAGAGAGATTCGGTGTGCATATCCATAGCTTGCTTTGTGATCATGCTTTAATTAGTTATTGTTCTTAGCTAATGAAGATAGCTTTCTGGTTAGAATCGCTTGGACTCAGCTGTCCTAGATTCAGTTTCTAATCTTATATATTTTCCTGTATTAGTTTGGGCAAAACTACTGCCACATAGCCCAAACTCATTCCATGTGAGTCTACCCTGTTGTCACCTAAAGTTGTCTGAGATAGGGACCTCCAGCGTGTGTCCCATTGGCCACACTGGGAATCTAAACCAATTCAACTTCTGCCATAAGCCACTTCTGGCCAGGATGAGTCCAGGCCTTGGTGCCATCATGCCCAAGGTCCGTATTTATCATTAGACATGAGAGGGGATGTGTGAATCAGAAAGGAAGCCCATCTAGCTGACTGTCCTGCCTGTGGCAGGGAACACCATGGAACAGAACAAGCCTATAGCAAAACATTTGAACTATGCTTGAACTTATTAGATTATGCATAATTTTTCATAAAGTTCTGAGAAAGTGGTTGTTAATTGGCCTCTGTGAGAATTCTTGTAAAAAATCATGGGTTTTGTCAGTCCGAGTAGAACACATGTGCCATGGAACAATGGATAGCCTTGCCATCCAGTAGCTGTGGCCACCCATCAGATTACATTTCAGTTGTTCCCCATGAAAAATAGTGCTGCCTTTGTAAGGTAGTTCTCTTAACCTTTAAAAGACAGAAACTTAACACACATGCTCGTGCATCAGGTATTTTTATGAACGTGTGATACAAAAGGGGTTAAAGTGCTCTTGTCAGGGAACCTGGTATAAGAGCAGAACACCGTAGGGCAAAAGGTGCTTCATCCCTTGATCAGTTGAGTTTATATGGTGTTTGGGGTCTGCTGGAACCAGATATTTTCTCCAGTCCTCACTGTTTGTGTATTTTAATATAACTGCATGAAGTCTTTCTGATGTGAAAATCCCTTTTTTTCACAGCACTTTGCTACTGTGTTCTGAGACTGTGTTCTGGGGGAGTACAGCAGCTATGACACCTCTCTTTGCCATGCTGGTGTATGTGTCCTGATACCTTTCTAGGAAAAAGTAGGGTAGTTAGTAGTGTGGTGAGTTGTGTTACAGCTCTTGGAGGCTCAGGGAGTGATATAATGGTTGCAGCTGTTTGTTTGCAGAGAGGGGATGGACAAGTAGAAATATACTGACCAGTGATCTGAGACCTACTCTTAGCTCTGCAAGCTCTTGCTATGTCTCCTTGGACAAATAATTTCTCTGCTTCCCCTCCTCAACTGCAGCATCAGCTAAGGAGTCTTTTCCTCCACAAATAATCATTAACTCTTAGTTGTTCTTCCTCTATGCAGCACTTCCCTATAGTGATATAATGAGCTACACCAACTTTCCCCACGACCTAAGACTCTCCTGGAGAAAGGGAATCCTCCAGCTGGGCAGGGAATGCAAGCAGCAAGCAAATATATTCTACTGCTCCAGGATTTAACTCTTGTCAAGATGAAATGTTCTTAAATCTTACAAATTTGATTAATTCTTTGCACTGGAAATGTTAAAATATACTCTGATTTAGGTAAATTGTTCTTGGCTTCTTTTTAGTAACTCCTTGTTATTTGTTGGAAATTATATCATACAAAGATATAGTAGATCAAGAGGCTACTCTATACTAGGCCATAAATCTACCATGTTTCTGAAAATGATCTTCTGTCTGCGGAGCTGGATTAGGCAATGAGGGGTGGTGATGGTTGTTGTGCTAATCAAGCCATTGAATTACTGAATTTTTTCTCCTGTTTTATCCTATTTTCTTGGAAAAGGCTTTCTTGACAAGCAGGTGTTTTTATCCAAGATCATAATCAGTGCAGAAACATAGAGTAGCTTGGAGCTGTCATATTTCCACCAAAAGTATTTCATTACCATTATGTTTATGTCTACGTCCACTTAATGAGATTTCTATAGATCATGAGACCCACTTAGTATGTTCTTAACCCCGTAATGATAGGAAATGGTACTCTCAGCTGCCAGACAGATTTCCCTCGTGAGAGTTATAATGTTAAAATTTGCTTTCCAAAACTGAGAGCCATATGTTGCCACATGAAACTGCCATTGGTTGTTTGAATGAGTCAGTGCCCTGAATTTTATGACAGCTGGAATTACTACTGTGGTTGAAATGAAACTTTTCAACTTCAGGTGTTGCAATCACAAAGGAAGTTAGTGTCTGAAGTGAAGTGGAGCATGCTGGTGTAGAAGTGAGCTCATTTCCTAGCTCAGATCTGTTCTTTCTTCAGAAGCAGAAGGAAGAGGATTTTGCATCTGTTCCCTCTTGCCTGGAGGAAAGTGTGCTTATTAACTGTTTGACAAAAGGCTTTAATACACTGAGCTCCGATGATGCCAAGTCACTTCAGCCATTGGATCTTGCAAGATGCAGTTTAATAAAAACTGCCACTGCTGCAAAGGTTTGCAGAGAGGTGGAGGGAAAAAGAAAAATAATGGCAGAGAGATATCTTCCTTTATTTACATTATTATTGAACTGAGATATTCAAGAATGAAGAAAAGATGGGCAGGTTTTTGTTTGGTTGGTTTTGTAGTGAGTTTTTTTTATATATATTCTTTCTCCAGGCTCAGGCAGTTTTGTGAGCCTGTGGGTGTGAATCCTGGGAGAAACAGGTGAAATTAAAAGTAGTACATCAAATAATATAAAGTTAACAGCACTGATTCTGCAGCCCCAAAGCTGGGAGACAGCTAAACAGGAAAGAAGTTCTCCAGTTTAAGTTAGAGTCCCTGCCTGTTGTGGTGTAATTGACTGTTGTTGTTGACCTCATTCATATAAAGTGTAGGAAAGCATTTGATATGTTTTTGCCAATAAAAGAATTAATGATGTAGATTCTCATTTTCCAGCAAGTAATTGCAACTATTTCTGCCCTGGTATGTTTGTAAGGCTTAACTGAACTCCCAAGCAAGGAGGACAAAGAAGTTTAGTAAAGTATGACTCAAGGAAAGACAGTTTTATCCAAGGGTTTGCTTTGGCTTTTGGTTTGTGACATCTGACATGATGGGTTTTGTAGTGGGTTTGTTACATATAGATGATTCAGTACTGACGTGAGTTATTTGACATCAGAAATTCAGTTCACTTGTGTTAATTGATCAAATGACAAACCCAGCTTTCTGTGGATTCTAGAAGTAAAATGAAGCATGAAAAGGTAACCCATTTTTTAAGAATCCTTGTAAATACTTAACCTTAAAACTTTTCCACAATGGATGCACACTAACTTTCAGAGCCTGGTCTTCATACTGTATTTCTTCATGCACTTCAGATCATTGGAGGTCTTTCTGTCTCTTTCCCTCTCCCACCCCCTGTCTCTCTCATAGTCTAACATTAAAGGTGTGAACAATACAAAAAAACAAGTATGTTTTTGGTTTGTGCATGGCATAGTCTGAGGGCCATGAACTCAGGGAGTGTTTCTTTTCTAATGTAAGAGGATGGAAAGAGATAAGAACTTGTATCGTCTCTGAAGTGGGCTTTGTGGAGCCATGCCAGTGCTCTGCTAAACAGAGAGGTCTGTGTTGCAAAAATGTATTCCTGCAGGTAATTTTGTGATTAGGGGGAAGACCATAGATTCATGATGAGGCTGACTCAAAATTCATTGATGTCAAAGGAGAGATATTCAGTCCTTTTAACAAATGCTATTTTAGAAGCATGGATTGGTGATAAGCCAATACTTGGGTTTGAACTCTCAGTATCTGAGAAAAAGTTGAGATCTGATGTAGTTAAGAGCTATGAGTGAAATCCAACTTCAGAGAGGTAACTTCAAGAAATTCCTGTGTTGCTCAGTTCTAGAGTTTGCTTTACAGTCTCTGGTGTAAAAATCTGTGAGATTTTACAGTGCAAAGGCTTAATTTCACAGTGGAATTTTGAGAATGGATCACAGTCGATTCCTTGCAGGGGAAAAAGGAATAGAAACACAAACTGTCTGTAGGTTGGATTTCTTGGCTAACATGGTATATAATTACACAAAGTTTCCATATGAATGGCCAACTATTGTTATGTAAGGCACGTAAAATTAGTATAGCCTATTCAAACTATAGTGTGTTTCCCACCAGTGGCCTTACCATGAAAGTAGTCATGCAGAGCTTCAAAGCCTCATCTACTGTTCTAGTGCTAATTTTCCGTGCAACCAATAGTAGCTGACATGGCTGGAAATACAGTCTTGTAAAAAGAAAGGAGTCTACTTCAAGGTAATCTCTATTTTAAAACAAGTTCCACCCAGTATGAAGTTGCATAGCTTTTATTTTAAGATTAACTGTTTTTTTAGTTTGATGACACAGCTTTACACTCCAGAAAGCTGAATCTTTGAGATATAGGTTATTCTCCAAGCTGTCTTGGCAGGTGATTCACTTTTCTTTATACACCTTTGCCAGTAATCTACATCGCTCATATAGTGTTGCTCCAGAGGTGCTGAATTGTGTTATATCCAGAACAACCAAGTAGAAGTCACTGCATCGTTCAGTGTCCTCAGTAGTACAAAGAGAAAATAGTTTCCCAAAAGCATGGACTGTGCAACATTTGGAAATGTATATTTGTTAATACATGTTTAATGTATGTAATGCTTACTTGGATATATAAAATTAAGAGCTCTGTGGAAGTTTTTGTTAAGCTTTTGAGTATGTTGAATGACAAATGTTTCCTAGAAATGAAAAGGAAGTCTTTAAGGGATGTGTGAGAATCCCTAACTTATTTTGCTAGTTTGTAGAGTTTGGATAGATGAAGCATGTTCCACATTTCACAACCATCATGTTTATGTTTTCTACTAGCTATTTCATCTGTCTAGCTGTCTTGAGTGGTTGGTTTTGATTGTTGAGGTTTTCTAAGTAGGAAAATTATATGCTTTGTCATTTTTGAAAGTAAAATAGGTATTTCTTAAAATACATACTTGTAGGCTGGCACAAATATTTGTTAAAATGTGCCTTAGGCAAATACTAACTCACTTTCATGCATTAAATGCAGTCTTTCTCATGGAATATCACAGAATCGCAGAATATTTGGAGCTGGAAGAGACCTCAAAAGATCACTCAGTCCAACGCCCCTGCCCGAGCAGGATCATCTAGAGTAGATCACATAGAAACGTGTCCAGATTGGTCTTGAATGTCTCCAGAGAATATGCTGTATCGACACAAGTACAGATGATCCCAAAGTCTGTACTTAACCTGACACTAAGCACAAACTGTGAAGAAGATGGTGGAATCTTCTTTAGAGCTTCCAAGCTGCCACAGAGTATCTATGCCATTTCCTATTAAAATCCAATTCACTATAAAGAATAATCTGTGAGTGATCTTTTCATGCTTTCATCTGTCTTTGTAAGAACTATCACAAATTGGATAATCTAGATGATGAAATTTTTATTTTTCTTCCTACTTCTTATTGTCAGTGCTAACATAAATCAGCTTCACTGTAAGGAAAGGGGAAAAAACCCAACCCTAAAAACAATAAACCCAAGAATAAATACAGCTGTAATTGTAAACATTTGTAACATGACTTATGAACATGGGATGCCAGAATTTCTAATTTTGAAGGAGTATGTTTTTATAGTGCAGAACTTAATACTGCAAACCAGAGTAACAACATAGAAAGTCGTGTGACTTTTCTTCAGTGATGTTAAAAGCATTCTCAAACTATCCCTTTCCAAGCAAGACAAAGTAACTTCATATGCTGTATAGATTTCTTTAAAGTGTTCTTGTTTTTTTTTTAATTGGGAGGTCATAGTCTATAAAACCATTTACTCAGTAGAAATTGTGATTTATTCCAGATTAAATTCCAGGCTCAAATCTTTGGCATTTTGTTTTCAGTTAGGTCACACCATATTAGTTATTGTTTTTAATTAATATTAAGCTTTGTTTAGGGTGTTGCCATCTAATTTTCAGCTGTTGGAACATTATTTTTCTGTGATGTTAAGAGAAACAATTTCACCCTGTCTTCATTCATATAAGTATCTCTTGCTGTTTCCAAGTCCAAAGCTTTGATGTTTCATCCTTCTCTTTGCATCCTTCTCTCTCATCATCTTGCTGAGCATATGGTACTTCTATTAATTTTCAAGATCTATCTCCTTCCCGTCTGTCACCTTGCCTTTGGTTCATCACTCGCGACAGTTTACATCGCCTATTCCCTATATCATTAGAGAAGCCATTTTGTACTTTGTCTCATATATATATTTGTATATATATATGCTCTGTCACTGATTTCACTTGGATTAGAAGACATGCAGATTTTCTAGAGAAGCTGTGGCTGTCCCCTACCTGTCAGTGTTCAAACCCAGGCTGGATGGGACTTTGGGCAACCTGGTCTAGTGGAGGGTGTCCCTACCCATGGCGGGGGGTTGGAACTAGATGATATTTGGGGTCCCTTCCAACCCAAACCAGTCTGTGATTCTGTAACTCTCCCCTTGTTCTCTTTCTTTTTTTTAATATGGAGTCTAGCACACCTGAAGTCCTGATCAGATCAGCATTTCTGGGGACTATGATGATAAATATGTAATACAAATGTTGGTAATTGTTGTTATTGTTCATGCATGTGATATAAACATGCAAGGAAATCCTCTAACATGCTTTCTCTAACTTTGATGCCCAATTTCCTCACATTGGTTTTTCTATTACTGCTTGAGCTTCTCTAAGTTTACTGTTGTTGGGAACAGACCTGTTATCTCCATGGAAGATCGGGGATCATGGCATTCATAGGAAAGTGGGTTCAAAAGAGGGCTAGATTAGACATTGACACATAGACTTCATACTTGTGAAATTAAGTTTTAAGAAAAGATTTGAAATAGAAAATGTTTGTCACTGCAAGCATCTTGCAATTAATCACTTATGATTGAGAAGGATCTTTCCTGTGTCTTTTAACTAAGATGAAAGTAAATCTCCCTTTGGTTTGAATGACTGTGTACAACCACAACAATTTCTGCAGTTGCTTCTGTGTCCTTTAGAAATTATGTACATTGTTGAATGTGACTGCTACCATGCTTAATATATGTGCTCACTGCAGTGTTTTCCACCTATGCAGTGGTTTCGCATAATTTTTAGTCTCTTCTCTGTATTTTAAGGACCAATTCAATTGCCATGGACTTTACTGAAAGCTGCATCAGACCCAAAAAAAGTTAGTTAAGGGTTCTTTGGTAGACAGAAAAATACATTTACTGTCAGGAGACTTGAAGATGTAAGCGGAAGGGATGGCTGGCTCAGGCTTGTATGAGGTTATTGCCTTCCGTATGGTTTCAGGAAAAGATTAGCTGGAGGCTGTTACTTATCTAAATAACTCCCTGAATAAAGTGTAGCCATTTCCTGTGTGTGCAGGGAGCTTCCACTGTTATTTCCCACTGTTGTATTTGGTTAGTGCAAAAATTTACACTCTCCAAGCACTGGTTTGTAGAGTGGCTTGTTTTGATGTTGTAAATGTGTTGAAAGTAGTATTTTGTAAGAGATACATGAGCATTGTTTGGGGTATGTGCAGTATATAAGCCTCAGGACTCTACCCCTGTATCAGGTACTCTTCTGCTCCTGGAGTAACAGTGTTTTCTGACACTTTTGTCCTATGCCATGATTAAACAGGAATCTGTTTACTGAAGGTTTTCTACAGCTGTAAAACTAAGCACAACGCATGGCCAGAGAAGTGAACTGCATGTCATAAATAAAGAACAGTTTATTCACAATCTCTCCAGCGGCTGATGAACCTATCAGGCACAGGAGGGCTTTCAGAAAAGAAACTTCTGTGAAGGACAGGAGCTGGTTGGGGACTAGTGATTTATCACTGGGTGTTGTGTAGAAACAGCAGTGTAGTGACACATCTGCAGAACTCAATACATGATCCTGTTGTACAATTTGCCCCAGAAAACTTAAGGATAAAAAAAAAAGAAAAAGAATAATTGATCTGTAATTGAGTTCTGCTGGTCTCTGAATTGCATCTGGGTAAGGAAGAAGCCTGCTGACCCAAGAGAAGTCACATGAGGGAGGTCTGGTCTGAAGCCAGGACCTTAGGCTGCATCTGGAAAAAAAAAAGCAATCATGTCTGCCCTCAAGAAATCTTTGTCGGCTGCGTATTACCCAACCTGTTCATTGGATCAGTGTAAAGGTATGGGAACCTCTCCCATGTCCTTTACAGACATTTTGAGGAGGGAAGCTGCTATCAGCAGTGGTACAAACTTTGTATTGGCACTCCTTTGGTTCCATCAGTGCCAAAGATCATGTTGCAGTCATAGTGTTTGTGGAGAAAGGGCTGTGTGCATCCAATGTCCAAGAAAGCCCTTGAAGTTGTTTGAGGCTGTTCCTTAACACCATGATGTTTTTTCTTTTTTTTTTTAATAAGCTTTTTTCAGAGTTGTAAAAAAAATGTGAGTAATTTTGAAGAAAATTAAAGTAAAACCTTTTCAAAGGGAAGTGTGAGTTTCTAGATGCCCCCAGGGTATTGGGACATATTTCATAAAGGAAGAATGCATCGAGTTTCTTTGTGATGTGGTAGATACTTTTGTCTATCTCTGAGCCTCCATCTCAGCCTGCCTGTTTTTCCTTAAGTTACTAATCCGTAAAAGTAACTGATTAAAAATAATGATGCTGCATAAGCAACTTATGTTTATTATTGGCTGCACATCTATTTAAACTAGACAAATATCCTTTCTGTAAGCTACTTGTAGGGGGGGTTTCTCTGATTTCTGATTCCTTTCTGCTTTTTCTGGTTTGTTCTTAAAAAAGCCTGGTCTAGAGAGTTCACCTAGCATAGCAGGATCCAGGTTTATGGCACAGATACTTTGGAGTTAAGGTACATACTATTTTTCTCTGAAAAGTGTCTAAATTAGTGGATGAGCAGTTTTAGGACTTTTTATGAAATGTTTAAGTTCAGTTATTTTCTGGAACAAACTTGAACAAAACCCAATCTATTTTGTTCATCTTTCAGAAAAAAAAAGATTAAGCCGACTGATTTATTGTCTATTACAGCAGTCACACACTAGAAAATTCTTTTCAGTGCAAAGGTGCTTTTTTGTTCAATTCAAAAAAAGACATTTGTAAACAGGAATGGACAGGAACTGCTACGTTCCTAGGCTGATCCAGTGTGAACACGTTACAGTTCAGTTTGAAGGTGGTTGGCAACTTTTTGGCAGGAGTATTATTTAATTAATTGGAGTGGAAAGAATGGTTTGGCTTGTTTTCCCACTTTCCGTACAACCAAGAGCTTTTGTCTGTCGGAAGCGCCATCACTTCTTACATACTGCTTTTGCAACCTACTCCTTTTTTCTTTGCTCATGATGCTTTTCCTTCAGTTTTGGGAAGTGAGTTGAATCATCAGTAAGCTAACTCTGACTCTCAGACACTCCAGCAAATCCTATGGTTTTAATGCTAAGCTATTAAGAGGGTTTCTTTGTTTTTCCTGTTAAGACTTCTCTGAACTGGTTTGTAGCCAGCGGCAGTTTCCCCAGCTTGGAAGTTTCGGACTCTGGATGGAAGAGAGCCTCCAAATAAGTACTGGCCCTCCCTTCTGGAAGCCCCAAAGTCATTCAGTTTTGAACACAACAGCCTGGTCAGCAGAGACTGTCAGATACGTTTGGGCACTCCATCAATTTAATGTGGAGACAAAAACCCTTTGGGGAATAATCTGGTGGTGGTGTGGGGGAGAATTATAGGGACAAGATTTTTATCAGACATTATAAAAATCTAAAAAAAAAAAGAAAAAAAATTGCATGTAGTAAATGTATTCATCTCCACTGAGGTATGGAAGGGTCTTTCTTCAAGAGTCATCTCGTTCCTAATGGGCACCAGGAGCAGATGAGAGTGCTCAGAGGGTAGGCAGGCCAAGCAGAAGGAAATCATTATGTTGGATTTTTTTTCTTATCAGTTCTGCAACTTAAAACTACCCTGAAGAGACATGTTTGGACAGAACTCTTCACACTTCCAAACAAAAGAGCTTTTCTCTCNCCCCCAATTTGGATGTATGGCTAGAGAAAAATGATTGCAGGCATTGTCTGGCAACAACAACCACGGAGTCTCTTCTGGAAACAAGTTGGGTCAGGTTCATGAGTGTGCACAGGAATAAAAAAGAAAGAATGGAGAGAAGGAAAAAAAAAAAACCTCCCTGGCCAGATAAATAACTCACTTTTGGAAGATGCTTCACCAGTGTTCCTGCTGTTATATAACAACCTCAGCCAAGATCCAGCTATTTCATATTTGCTTAAGCAAAAGAGTCATACAGGGAAAACATTACAGTGTTATGTTACTTATTTAGTCATAGGTACTGGGAGAGGTAATATGCTAACAAAAGTATGTAGTAACAAGCATTTAAAATGTGATGTTTTATTAGTTTTGCAGTAAATACAGTGAAGATACTAATGAATAATTTCGGCTCTTAATTTAATTCAAGTTGTGAATATGGAAATGAGGAGAGAATTAATTTGTCAGTGGCTGGACTGACCCTATGCATGTTTGCATCGAAACAAAAACAATATTTCTGCCCATGCATTGCTAGAAAAAAATGGCTGTAATTATGTCTGGGTATCATGACAAAAGGGTTTAATGGAACTTAAAGAAAGAATTTGAGTATAAAACAGGGAGTTGATTAGAGCAGTAAAATAATCAGATGTAAAAAGGAGCAAATACAGTGTAACAGCTAAAAGCCCAGGAGTGGGAATCAGGCCAGCTGGGGTTCTGCTTCCATTCAAGCATGCTGTGCAACTCCGAGTAAGTCAATAAACCTTGCAGTGCTTCAGTTCGACCATCTGTAGAATGGGAATAATAAAAATATTATTCCCTGTCTCCCCAAACTGCGATGAGCCATTGAGATGAGTATTGAGTCGGAGTGCTGTGAGTTGAGAAAAGACAGCTTTAAACTTTCCCAAAGTTCAGAAGTTTGCTTCCAGTTCATTTCTATTTGGGAGGCTCAAGTCCATGTTTGTAATAGTAAATCTGCTTTCCTCCCACCCACCCCCCTATAGCTGGTAGGTGTCTGTGGGCCTAATGTGAACACTCAGTAGACAAGATGCACGTATGTCCATGACAGTATCATTAGGGGTCGAAGAATTACATTACATTTTGGGAACTGTGGCAACAGCGAGAAGCGTACACAGCTGAGGATGAAAATTGAAATATAACCATGGGGCTGGTAGTTAAATCCTTTACATATCTCAGAGACCTTTCTCTAAAACAATCCACACGAGATCCTACTAACCCAAATCTCATGAGCCCATGCTCTATACATTTAATTATGACAGCATCTTTCTTGTTCAGGTTGTTTTGCAGCTCCCAGATGGAGTGTGCTCTAGAGCCCAGGCATCACCAAGATGTACCTTTGAGTTTATCTCTCTGCACCCTGAGGAATACCATTGAAGAGGATGAGGAATTCTCTCAGTTCACATAGTTGTTCACATCCATCAGTCTTCTTTAGGGCTAAAGTGTATGCAGTAAAGGGACATTTGTGTCACATGAAATATGACACAATTCAGCCTTCCTAAATTATCTTTTAATTGTTTCGAGCTGTAAATTGTTTTTCCTGTTAATTTTCATCTCTGATTGTGGGATGTAGTGAGAAACAGAAGTGCTGAAATACAAGCCCAAGCTTCCTTGGTGTATTTAGCTCTACGTCGGAGTCTCCAGAGGTTGAGATAAGTTCCAGCGTTGATTCCAATGGTTTGTTTCCTCGTTGAAAGCAATTTCCAGATCTCTGAGTAGTTCAGAAGGTGAAACAAACAATTAAGTGCACACAGGCTCAGAATATCCCTGAGGTGGTTAATGGGGTAGAATGTTTAAAAGGCACCAGGAGCCCTGTTCAGTTAAGCTGCAAAGACCACAATGGCTTGGACATCCAGTCTCCTCATAGGCTACAAATGAGCTTTCTCACATCTTTTGTATGTTGTGTCCAAGTCAAATAGCCAGCAAAAGAGCAGCAGAATTACTTTGTCGGAGTAAAAAGTACATTTTGTCCAAATAAAAATTCTTCCATTTTGCACTCAGACTAATTGTAAAAAGAAATATACACAGGCAAAATGTTTTACTTTTTCCTTGTTTTGGTTAGCAGTGAGGGAGGTGTTTTTTTTCACACAGCCTCTGCTAAAAGTCTGCCGTATGGGAAGGGCTTACAGTGTGTTGTAAACAGCAGGTTCAAATCAAGGCTAAACCAGTCCTCTCACTCCAGCCAAAGCCACAGGGTGCTCCAAACTCCAGTCTATTGCAATATTGGAAGCAAACTACCGTGCAGTAAATTGTAAAGGGGATATTTTTTTTCATGTTGCTGCTCTTATGTGAATTCTTTTTCAGCTTCAGAATAGGGTGAAATATCTGAGAGAAAACAAAAGGAAGAAATGTTTTCAGTTACAGAATTACCTTTCTTATGGTCTTAAGAGCACAATGCTGAAAAACAGAGGATTCAAAGAAATTTTAAACAAAACAGGTGGAGAAGGTTTTTCCTTACATGCCCTAAAATCCTTTTCTTCTTGGCATATATTTTATTTTACATTTGGCAAAATGGCAGCCTAAGCCCTGAAAATCTTCTTGGTTTAGCTACCTTGAAGCAATTTTAAAGTTCCGAAGTGACTTCAAATGATCTGTCTTTTCTGATCTAGTGGTAAGACATTTTAATTCTGGTCTATACATGCAGATTCTGGAACACTCAGTAAGATCTTTGGGAATTTTCCATGTAGTAGGTTTCCCATGAAGTTCTGAAAGACAAGTTTTGTCTTTCTTATCTCTTTGTCAAATGATTAAAGATCTTAAAAAAAACCCCAATAATAAAGCAGTAGGACTTTAACACCCGGTCATCTGCGTGCCCTTGAAGTTAGGAAATATTAAGGTTCATGGTTTACTAAAAGACATTCTCCTTTCTGCTGTAGATTGACAGGACTTAACCATCATTTGATTGCCTGTTTGTTTTTCATTGTATGCCTTGGTCACTAGCAGAGCTCCATGCATCCTGTGTATTACAGTGGCAGGACTCCAAGGAGGTATTTGGCTATCAGTTTATTCACTAAATTTTTCATTCAAAATCCCTCTTGAGCTTTTCAGTATGGCTCAAATAAATTATTAGTTGGCTTTGAGTGCTGGCTGTAAATGTTTGGGCCTTTATTTGAGCATTAAAAAAAAGGCCTGGGAACTATTTCAGGGAAAGTATTATTAACAAATTCTATGTGATAAAAATCTACTATTTGTTTTGGTTTTCAACCAGTATTTTTTATTTTGGGGGAGGAGGTTGGTGGCAAGGAGAACCATTCACATCAGAAACAATGTCATAATTACACATGGTGGGGAGCCTGTCTAGAAAAGAGAATTTTAAGATTTATATAGAAAACTCTAAAGTCAAAGAGGAGAGATCATTATAGATGGAAGAGGAGGGTCTCCAACAGCCAGTTTGATGGCCTGGTGCAAGAGTGCTATTGGAAGCAGAGGTAAAGGTTTCATTAAGAAAGCATTTCAGAGAGTCAGCAGGCACACCCCAATTTCCAGGAAATAAATGTTATCCTTATTACCTCCTTGAATACAAGGCCACAGTTCTTGGGAAGCAGACAGAACATGCTGGAGTCCCTGAGCGAGGTTCCTTCAAAGTGTGATGCCCTCCATGTTTTCCAGAATTGCCCTGTGCAACGCGACTTTCCATGCAGCAAGCCTCAGCATCTTGCTTTCCTATGTTAAATTCCTTCTACACAGAGTTTGTGGTGGTACACTAGTCTGGTCAGGCATTGTGAGTCTCCATTGGTATTGCCAGTTCATGTAGCTAAGTGTTATCCCTTGCAGCTTAGAGATCTTACTGTGTTTCTTCTTGAGCGGGGATATTCTTCGTAAGCTCAAGTTTGATACAGTCCCCAAGAGACAATCAGGCTAAGATTTTTGACCCATGTCTCATAAAACCACATGACCAGCTCTTACTGTTTTCTTTCCCCTCTGTATTTTCCCTGGTAATTAGATCAGTGTGTAAAAGACTGGCTTAACAAATTGAGCTATAGGATCAAGATGGTTTCTTGTATCACTGAAACTGAACACAAGAGTTAAATGAAAAAATGCCACCTCTAATAATTGCATGGACTTACATTTTCCATCCATTTCTACCACTAAAAGTACTGGAGAGACTTTTTTAATCAAAACTTGAAAAACTAGACTAGCATTGATGCTAATTAACGGTTCAGATGGAAGTGCCTACAGGGCCAGCCCTGACCTGAATTCTCCTGGGGCTAATCCTAAAGTAACTATGTTGCTGATAAAAAATAATTAGTCTTGACTGTGCTTCTGCTCCTTTCAAAGTCAATAGCAAAGGTTTTACTGGCTTTAGAGGACACCCATCCTATCATATTTTCACACAGCAATCCCAAAACGTATTCTGCTTTGGAAGGCTCCCCAGTAGGACTTGTTACCTGCTCATCTTGGGCAAAGCTGGAAGTGGAAAGGTGCACTTCAGCCCTCCAAGGACCAAGTTAGTGGATGCCCCGTTATTTTGCAGCATTAGCTTTTACAGTTCCAGATACAGAAACACTGTTTGCCTCTCCAGGGATTTCTCCTGGAAAGAGCTAGTTAGAGCTGCTTAGAGAAAAAGGAAATTCTTCAGTTTTGTACATGATTTTAAAACTGATAGCCCACTCCAGAGCAATTCCCCAATGAACAGGCACTTGTGTCTACGTCTCAGGAGGACAAGCCAAAGGCAAGGAAGGACATGATCAGGTTTTGTTGGGGAAAAAGGAGAATTGTTCAAAGAGTCAGAAGTCATAAGTGCTGTATTTTAGATAGAGATGTCAAAAATCAGCTTTTTGGGAAAAAAAAAAAAGTACATTAGAAAATTCTGTGGTGTCACATGTGAACAAGGATGCTTGGATTACATTTTCATTCAAACCTTCTTGGAGTCAGTGATTTAGACTTTTTCATCATGGTCAGCATTTTAATCCAAGAACACTGAAACATGTACTTAGTCTGATTTGGTATTTTTGCTAATCACTAAGAGATAGTGATAGGGTCTGTACTTTGTACTATTGATGTTCATTATGAAGCTGAAACCACATCAGTATTTCCAAATTAAAACAGTTTTCAATTTCTACTCCTTGAAATATCTTAATATTTTGAGGTTTAAAAAGTTGTGATATGCCATAATTTCCCACACAACAGAAACTCTATATACTGATCAAGGTGAGTAACAACAATCCTCTTTTCTATAAAAGTAACCAAAAGCATAGTATTGAAGCCAAGTAATGGAGCACAGTTTGTTTCTCATGTAAACATGTTTTGGGATTTATTATGTGTACTCACCTGCTTGTCCCTGGGCACTGGGAGTTCTTCAGAGCCTTACCAAAACATTGTAAGACATTTCCCACTGTAAGATTTTCAAGTTTTTGTTGTGTACAACTTTAGCCATCTGACCCAAAGCTTTCTATTTTGGGCATCTCAGACTAGAAATCTTGAAAATGTCTCAGCTGAAAAGCTTCAGCCATTTCAAGAAGAAAGTTAGGAAGACACGTAGTTTTGCCCATATTATTGCAATTATTTTTAAATCTTGTCTTTTGAAATGCTCTCTGCATCCATCCTGCTCAGAGAGATTGTGGAAGCCCCATCCTAAGAAGTATCCAAGGCCAGATTAGATGATGCTCAGGGAAAGCTGATATAATGGAAGGTGTCCCTGCCCCCATGGCAGGGGGTTGGAACTATGGTAAAAGGTCTGGAGAACAGGCCCTACGAGGAGCGGCTGAGGGAGCTGGGGGTGTTTAGTTTGGAGAAGAGGAGACTGAGGGGAGACCTTATTGCTCTCTACAACTACCTGAAAGGAGGTTGCAGTGAGATGGGGGTTGGTCTCTTCTCCCCGGTAACAGATGACAGAACTAGGAAAAATGGGCTCAAGTTGTGCCAGGGAAAATTTAGGTTAGATATTAGGAAGAACTTCTTTACTGAGAGAGTCATCAAGCATTGGAACGGTCTACCCAGGGAGGTGGTTGAGTCCCCATCTCTTGAGGTGTTTAAAAGACGGGTAGATGCAGTGCTTGAGGACATGGTCTAAGGGTAGACTTGGTGGCGGTAGGTTAATGGTTGGACTGGATGATCTTAAGGGTCTTTTCCAACCTTAACAATTCTATGATTCTATGATTCTATGTTTGAGGTCCCTTCCAACCCAAACCAGTCTGTGATTCTATGATCCATACTTGAGATTTGTCTGGAAGTTGTCCTAATTTCAGGTGCATTTATTCCTTCTCTTAAAATGCAAACCAACCAACTAGTAACAAAATTTGGCCAAAGCCTCTAAAATCAAGCATTCTTAAGGAAGAGGGCAGATTCTAAGTAAGAATTTAAAACAAATTAAACTGCTTTATTTTCAGAAGGAAGCTACTTCTGGAGCAGAAAACTACAAGTTTTTTTTTCAGAAGACAAAAGTCTTCTGAAAAAAATTTAATAAAAGTTCTTCACTAAAGCATGTATAAGTACTTCTTTTCTTTTTTAGTAAGAATGAGTGAACTGCAAGTCAGATGTTTAGAGAGAACCAGTGATTATTTTTTTCCTGAAGCATGGCACAGTTTGTTGTTTCTATGGCTCCTTGCACAAAGGACTGTGCAAGAGAAGTAGCAGAATCCAGACTCCCTTCACCAAATAGGAAACCAAAATACAAGACTTTATTTCCTAAGTTTGATTTTTGTAAAGCTGCAAGAAGCAAAGCCCCAAATACCTGCTGCTGTGTGAACATACCTATACTTGCAAGAGGTTAGAGGGATGTTGTTCCCCTCCTGTGCTCTATATGCCCAAAGGCTGAACGCAGTTCTGATGTCTCAGCTAATAAACGCAGATATGACTAGAGTCTGGGAATTAGTAAGGATAGGGTTAATGAAAGAAGACGAAGTTGATTTGAACTTGAAAACTTTGGTTCAATTCCTAGCTTTTGCCCCAGATATTTTTTGTGTGAGCACAGGCAAGACATTTAATCCCTCTGTATCTCAGTTCCATATGTATAAAACAGGAATGAAAATACGATCTTTGTCCCACCCCTTTTTTTATCTCATCTATTTAGATCATGCATTTTTGAAGGCAAGGACTGTTTGTCTCTGTATGTGCGGACAACTCATAGTCCATCAGGGCTCTGATCTCACATGAGGCCCCTAAGTGTTATTATGTGTGTAGTAGCAATAATAATAACAACAACAGTAGACAGAGTTAAAATCCTGACAGACAGCTCTGAGCCATTACACATTCTGGAGTATTAATACAGTCAGGCTCAAGACAGCAATTTTCATCAGAGACAAAAGTTAACAGCTTGGCAGGGTGACCAAATTTGGCATTATGTAAGTTGGACTTTGCAACTCCAAACCGTGGTTTATTTATGATTTTGTTTTGGTGGGTTTTTTTCACCTTCTCCATACGTTTCAGGCTGTGACTGGCACAGTTTTAGAGCTGGCTTGTTGTGGTATTTACCCTGCTGCAAACAACGTTTGGAAAGCTGGAAAAAAAGGTTTCTTTAATTAACTGAAAACCAGAGCCCATAGTCTACTTGATATGAAAAATAGACCAAATTATAGTGGTATTCATAGACTGCTGGAACAGTCGGTTGTTTTGGGAAAAAAAAATGTTTTTAAAGGAGGCTTGCCAAGAAACTGTTCTCTCAGGAAATGATAAATGGCAGTTTAGAGACTTGAGTGGCCTGTGCTGTATGTATGTGTCTTGGTAACTGCTGACTCAATCGTGTGTGCTCCTGATGGCTCCCACATTCGCGGCGCAGGGGATTTACATCCTGATTCACAAACTCATTACTGTCCCGTGGTTCAGAACTTTTGCTCGTGGCCTCAGGGTTGTTTTATCTGAAAACAATGCAAACAAATTTCTTTAAATTACACTTCAGATAACCTTTTGGTTATCATTACTTTTACAGCGTATACTGAAAACCTGGCAATTTCTTTTCCAAAACTAGTTCCTCTGAATGTGTTCCACCAGGTTTGGTGTTTTCTGTTTGGTTTGGTTGTGGATTTTTTTGGTTTTTTCTATTATGTTTTCTATGAAGTTGCACAGGTTTAGGAAACTTGAGGAACAGAAGAATGAAGGCATGGCTAGAATTAGTATGCCAGGGTTGGTTTTTAGAATAGCAATAGAAAATGCTGTCTCTGTGCACTGAGAAAGATCTGCTTTAATCAATGAGCCACTTAATCATGTCAGGTCTTTGCAATGTTATGTGTTATTTACTATATACCATATACTTACTGTAGTGGATGTGTTGTGTGCAAATGAACAGGCCTTTGCAATGTACTCTTCTGAGTGCTAACAGTGATCCACCTTTTTGGGGCATTTACACTACTTTAATCCCACCAACATCAGTAAGTTTACTCCTTTTTGTGGGGTGAAAGAGAAGCAAATTTGGGCTACTGTATTTTAGGAGACACTGTTGCAAAACATGGCTGGATGGTCACATTCAAAAGTGGTAATGTTCAAAGATTTGCAGATAACAGCTTGATGTCCAAGTGGAGACCAGTGGCAAGTAGTGTTCCTCAGGGGTCAGTATCAGGACTGGCACTGTTTAACATCTTTGTCAGTGATATGGACAGTGGGATTGTCCCTCAGCAAGTTTCCCAACAGGACCAAGCTTTGTGGTGTGGTTGACACATTGGAGGAAAGTGATGCCATCCATAGGGACCTGGACAGACATGGGCCCATGCAAACCTCATGAAGTTCAACGAGGTCAAATGCAAAGTCCTGCACATGGATTTGGGAAAGCACAAATATAAGATGGATGCAGAATCGATTGAGAGCAGCCCCAAGGGAAAGCTCAACATGAACTGGCAATGTGTACTTGCAGCACAAAAAGCCAAATGTATCCTAAGCTGCATCAGAAGTATGGCCAGCAAGGGAGGTGATTGCCCCCTCAGTTTGTCTCCGGTGAGATACCATCTGGAGTAGTTCATCCAGCTGTGGGGTCCTCAGTACAAGAAAGACATGGACCTGTTGGTGCAAGTCCAGAGGATACAAAGATGATTGGAGGCTGGAGCACCTCTACTCTGAGGACAGACAGAGTTGAGCTTGTTCAGCCTAGAGAAGAGAAGGCTATAAGGAGACTTTATTATAGAAGCCTTCCAGTACCTAAAGGAGCCTACAGGAAAGCTGGAGAGGAACTACTTACATGGGCATGTTCTGATAGGACAAGAGGTCTTGGCTTTAAACTCAAGGACAGTAGGTTTAGATTAGAGATTAGGAAGAAATTCTTCACTGTGAGAGTGCTGATGCCATGGCACAGGTTTCCCAGAGAAGCTGTGGCTGCCCTCTCCCTGTCAGTGTTCAAGGCGAGGTTGGATGGGGCTTTGAGCAGCCTGGTCTAGTGGAAGGTGTATTCAATGGAAGGAAGCACTTACTTCAAGTTACTTCCCTCCCTGTGATTTGCCAGCAAGAAATCTGCTTATGGGTTTAAAGTGCTGACTGATAGATTAAGAGAAAACAAATGTGAAATGCAGGTATCTCTGCCCTCTCTGAACAGTTAGATGCTGGGTTTCAGGTTATATACCATTGAGTCTTTTAAGTTTTGCATACTGAGCTAAAGGAAATACCAGCCCTGATTAGCATTGGTGTGAGCAGGCATTTTTCTGGGGAGAACTGCAGTGGCTGAAGATGATTTTGAATGGGGAACTGCGCCAGTGAAACAAAAATGGTGTTGGCATTTGAGTTTGACCATGATTTTAGGTACATAAATAGCATCTATGAATCAGAAAGTGTGAATAAAATGTAATTGTTTGGTGTTTCTTGCAGGCTTACAAATTTTGCTGGGTCGGGCATTACTGTTCAATGAGAGATGGAAAAAATGTCATTTACATGAAAGATAGAAGAATGCATACTTAAGTCTAAAATAATGCTTTGGATTTCAACAGTAACATCTGATTGCTCTTTTAATTTTCTCTATTAATTCAAATGTTCTGGACTGTCTTCTTGCACCCAGAAGATGGGCATTACAGTCTCTCAACCTTAAAAACTTCAGAGACTGAATATATTTTCAGGGTTGCCTAGTTTTGCAGCATCAAGAATGACTGCTCTAGCAACATAATGATGTCTGTCTCCTGGGGTGGCTGATTTAAAACCTTTGCCATGAGCAATGACCCCCGAGTGAGTGAAGTGTGTAATTAGTACAGGTGTACACTGTACTAACAAAAGCATTTTTAGGCTCTGGGACTGTTTGCAAAGATTGAGTCCATGTCATTTTCTACACATGGCAAGCTTCTTTGTCCAGCATGGATATACAAGTCCAAAATTAACTGTGGAATTATAAATAGGCCATGGTTGCAATACATCAGGAGAGAAACCTCGTTGTGACCTCTTGTATTGTGCAATCACTGTTACGGAAAAATCTAGGCTATGTGTTTCACATGTACTTACTGCTTCCCAAATACATGGAACTTCCTCACTGAAAGACTGCCTGGGTGTCAAGGGCACTCAGAGAGTAAGTGAAGGGTTGAGCACCTGGCAGCAGTGTGTCGCAAACAGGTCTGACAAAGTTTGACCTATGTGAAGTGTTGGTTTCGAAACATCTCCCTGCAAAATGACACATTCCTATCTGTCAGTTGTGTGGGGAGAACCACTGTGATTTAAACATGCTTCTTCTATAGCCAGAGGCTTATTTTGCTATTGTACTAGATGCTCTGTTACAGCTGCAGCAGGGAAAAAGAAAGACAAAGAATCAAGATAAAGTGATATTTGTGATGATGTGTCTGTATGTCTGCACATCATCTGCAGGCTGCGGATTTATTCGTTTTTCAGTCAGTAGAACAGTTATATAAATAATGTAAATCTAAGCTGGTCACACATGGTCATCTCACTTCCAAATGTACACTGTGAGTACTGTCTGAGGCAGTGAGGAATAAGTGTAACCAGACATCCTCTGCCTTCCCTGTAAATCAGCCTTTAAAAGGCAGTGTCAAACATGTGTGTTGTCATGACAGTCCATGTCCCATCTAGAAAGATGCATAGGTGTGGTTATTGTAGGGTTTTCAGGCTGTCGGTGCTGTTCCTGACTCAGACGTCATTTTCTGCAGGATTTGAGGCCAGTCATTTCACCTTCTGTTGTTCCCCCTTCACCAGCCATGAGTATTGTGTATCATAAAGCATTTGGAAGTTTGGAGGTCAAAAATGGAAACAGAAGCACTTGGTATTTTTATAATTTCTGTTGTTCCCACTGTTGTTCGGCATCTTAATATGTAATACAAATATAATGTATATTTGAGATTATTTCTTGATTTGAAAAGCCTGTTGCTTGAGTATATAAATCAGCAGTACAGGTACTATATAAAGTAAAAAGTAGCAACTTATACCTGAAAGAAACTGTAATGCTTGAGACTGAATTAAACTCCCATCACATTTCAGAGCAGATGTGCTCTGTTTCAGAGCTAAAACTGTTGGCCAAATCACATAAAGCCATCCATTAAAATGCATGAAAATGTCTTCATTAACTCAGAATGATGTTAGTGTTTTGATCTGTAAAGTCCTTAGTAGGTGCTATCTGATAATCTTTTTCCAAAGGTTGTAGTGATTAGGGGCGAATTAATTTCTCCACTGAGTAGCTGATTACTCTCTGTTGGGGGTGGGGTAGCAGAAGAGATTAGCAGAAGAAAGGAAATAATCTCCTTAGTAACCTCTTTCACTCTTTCAAGGAAAATATGCAGAGAAAGTAAGAAATGCCTACAGCTAAACCAGTTTGTGCAGTGATACTCAGATCTTCCAAGTATGGTCTGTGAACATAAATGGTCAATATCCAGGAGAAGCAGGCTGCACCTTGCTTCAGAAAGCAGGGTGCTAATTCCCTGGTGCTCCCCCTTCATGGAGAGCTTAATGACATGTCCAAGACAAACTCAGTCCCTTAGTACATGACCATCCTTTAGATGAGATTTACAGTGATGTCTCTGCTCACCTGCAACCACAGAAGATCCTGTACCTCTTTGTCTTAGACAGGGTTGGGTAACTTCTATCTGCCACCCTTATGTTCTCCTATGTTTTCATCATGTCACTACTGTCTGTGCCTATCTGTAAATGTTGTGGATCATTACTATGTGACATAAATTGATGTTGCCCCCAATTGCAGAGAAGCTGTGTTTTGGTTTTGATTTTACCAGGCCTAGCAAGGGCCCACAATGGCTTGAGAGGAGAGATCCAGCTACATATTCATGCTCCTCCTTTGTGCAGTTGAAAACAGTTCTGGTAGGGGGTGGGAATAGAGAAGGGAAACATCACAAAGACTGTCACCACCCCTGCCTGAAGGATTTTCTAATATATCATCATGTCTATATTGTATGTAGTGTGTTATCTCGTGTAGAAGTCTCATCTATCATAGG
Organism: Heliornis fulica; assembly: GCA_013399135.1. Lineage (NCBI taxonomy): Eukaryota > Metazoa > Chordata > Aves > Gruiformes > Heliornithidae > Heliornis > Heliornis fulica. The sequence continues at coordinate 46,340 of VXBZ01006304.1, read as the reverse complement.
ATAAAATTACAAAGCCCAAATCCTTTTTGTTTTGTACAGTAATGATCATCTTTGTAAGAATGAACAATCCAGGCTGGTGCCTATGAATCAGAATAGCAAGAGATGGATACACATCTAACATCTGGAGCTGGGCAGATCATTTAGTCTTCAAGCCTGTCATGATGATTAATCAGCTAGGAAAGACTGTGAGCTTTTTGCTTCTACCACTGCACAGCTGGTTACACTGCCAATAGATTCACTTTCCGAGTCATGGTTTGCCACTTCAAATAAATGCCCAGCCTGGCTATATTCCTAGGAGAAACTATTGGAAAAAGAAAAAAAGAAAAAAAAAAAAAGAAATATAAGGGAGTTGTGTTATCTTTGTCATCCTTTTTGTTTGTTTGTTTTTCAAACATGTTATTAGAAACATTTGTATAATTTTGAAGTCATTATAGCTTAAAATGTCATTGAGGAGAGCCTTGATATTTTAACTGACTGAAAACCAGAGTGAAACCTTCAGGTGAACCAGTTTGGAAAGTTAACCTGTGCAGAACTTAGCAGCAGCAGCCAAACAATCTGTCTCTTAGTTTTCAAAATTAGCCAAGACCCCAAGTGTTAGGAAACAAACCTTACGGTTTTAAGCCCAAAAAAGGGAATATCAGAGTCTTTAAAATCTAGATTCTGAGACCTAGGTGTACACTGAAGACCTGCTTTTAAGATTTTCTCTGCAATAATGTCAGTTAGAAGCTAGCTCTGGAAATGGAAGCTGGCATTCTTGCGTAGCTGGTTGGCTTCTGAACATGGAATTTAAAGAAAAATGTCTAAAACTACAAAATGCATAACAAAATAACCACTTCATTTCCCCCAAATTCAACTGGCAGAGCTGCTGAACTCCTGCAGGCATGGTAATGCCTTTGTATGACCCATGAAATTTGACTGAAAACCTTTCTTCATTAGCAGTTGGTTGCCTTTGTTGCAGTTTTGCTCCTGGTATCCACAAGATCTGCTGGTTTGCCTGTATGAATAATGCCATGACAGCCAACAGGCAGTTTCTTTTCCTTTTAAACATGGGTGTCCACTGGTAAATACATGAGGTTCTAGTTCGCTCATCGGTTATTTGCTGGGCTTGTGATTGATTGTATCTGCCGCTGTATCACTGTTTGAAGCGGTCGGTAAACTAACGAAATGTGGTTTTGGGGTGTTCAAGGCAACTTGATTTTAGAGGGTACAGAGCACCTGTGTCTTCTCTGTATCCCAGTGCTTTTGCTGGGTGCTTAAAGCATTTCTACAGAGTGAAAGGATTTTTATTTTTAGAGTGCTGTGAATGAGATAATTCCAAGGATATGATTTCAGCAGAAGTGAATGGCGGTGGGAAAGGCTGGAGGAGTAGAGTGGGCTCGCAGACATTTTATCACCGATAAATTTCACTTCCAATGTCTGTACAGCTCCTGGGAGTGAAAAGTGCCTTTGGGTTCATGTGTGGGGTTTGGTTTTTTTTTTTTTCATTCTACTGAGCTTTCCCCCTGAAACTTTCTCTTGCTTTTGTGTCTTTGCAAAGTTTCATGCAATGGCAAAACAAGAGGCCACCTCTTTCTGAGAAGCTGACTCAAGCGTACAGGAGGACAGCCCTGGTTTTGTGTATTCAGAATGGGAGCAAACTTGCCACCTTATTTATTACTGAGATTTCTAATCCTCAGATGTCATGGCCCATAAATGACTTCTCCATCATAATATTTATCAAAGTGTTTCTGGTCTAATTATTCATTTGATCTAATTATTCATATGAGCTTGTTCTCTAAAAATTTCTCTTGAAAGAATCTTTTTAAAGATTTTTTTTTTTAAACAAATTCACAACCACATCAAACAGAGATTCATGTTGCCGTTGGTTTAATTACCAGCAGCCCTCGGGGAATCTCAAAACTCAACATTGTTATAATTGCTTCTCTCCCTTTCTCTCCCTTGCTCCTTTTCCCCTTCTATTTTTGATTACTGCAGAAGTCACCGTATGATTACTATTTTTAGGCAGATTTTAGGGACAAAGGAGTTTGTGTCCTTTTTTTTTCCCCATATAGTAACTTTCAAAACAGAAATATTGAGTACATTACAGGTAAAAAGAACTGACCAAACATCTGGTTTTGGGGAAAAAAATAGTTGAAGTCATCTTGGTTTTTAACAATTCAAGAAAAAAAAAGCAGGCAGTGGTGCCCTTCTGTACTCATGCCATACTATGAGATTAGATCCATAACCTCGGGGTGCATCTTACTTTCTACTCCAACCAGAAAACCCAGTGCACCTAGTCTGGCTTTATTCCCTCAGAAAAGCACTATCGATGCCTCATTTGGGTGAAGTGTGAAACCTAATGTAAGTGATGCTGACCTAACATGATGTGATACATGGCATATTTGCTTTAGAAAGAGCAGCAGTCTCAGATCTATTTTGAATTAGGAAAAGTGTTTGAGAGAAAGAAAAGAAAAAGGGAACTGTTTTGTAGCAGGCATCTGAGAAATAACAGCTTGGAGGAAGGAGGAAAAATTGTCAGACAAAACCTAACAGTTAAAGCTGAAAAATGTATTTCTAACACTAGGGATTATGAGTGTGTATCTTATTCTTTGGGATTTTTTAAATAAAATCTTGGCAACTTAAGTGCATACTGTGATGATCCAGAACAAGAACAGCTACTCAATGGTGAAATTATCAGCAGTACTCTGGCAAGAGGTTATTAGTCATAGTCCCAGTATCATACAAGAACCAGAGCCAAGGATTCAAGAAGCAAAACATTCCCCTTTGGAGAGAGGTCAAGATTAGTCACTTTTGTTTTCTTTAATTGGTGAGGGTAGAAGGGAAGGATTCATTTGTTTTGGGGTTTATTTAGCTGTGGAGAAGAGTTTGGTACATATTTTTATGCTGGTTGGGTCTTTTAGCTTGTTTTCTAACCCTAAAGTGTTGTGAATATGCCACTATTTCCCATTGGAAATGGGAATCTACAGCTAGGAGAAAGCTGTTGTCTGATAGCCAAACTTCTGACAGCAAAAATATGGAGTGATTTTCAGAGGCTGTGCTGCCATGATTAAACCAGCAGAAAGAGTCCTCCAGAGGCAAGTACCACGGTGAGTTTTCTTCACATCTGTGGAACTGAAACATCTGAAATATAAGGCCTATTAGCTAAACAGTTTGTCTTTCCCCTTCAAATGAGTACGGGGGCTCTCACCCAGGAGGACCCCACAAGGAATGTTTTGCTGAAAAAGAATGTGATTGAGAATGAGAAAGCAGTCGGTTCTCCAACCTTCTGTCTCATTAAAAATCAGAAAAGTGCTTTGAAGTTTTCTTTGAGATGTGCAGATCTGTCCGGGATGATGAAGAAGATTTTTTAGCTTTTGTTAGAACTCCTTCTCCCAAGATTAACTTGAAGATATTTAATGTTATCTGTAGGTGGGCCATTAACTTTACTGCCTCAGTTTCCCCCACTTTGTGATAATAGTGCGTATCTTCTGCAGTTTGGTACTGTACAGATGTACGAAGGTTCACATCGTACTTTCTCTATAAGATACATTAATGACTGACATTTATTCCATAACTATATCCAAACTATTGTAAAAAGATAATGGGTGCTTTTTTCCTAGTGTCTTTGTTCAGTCCTTTCCTGATATTCCTTGTTATCTCAAACCTCTTTGACACCCTCATAGGGCTGGATTTCAATTTAAGCATAATTTGGGATACTTGTTTATGATGAGGAATGTGCAATGATTTTTTTCATGGACATATAAACATCTCACACTCTTAAGTATCATTGATTCACTTATAAGGAAAGGATCCCTCTCTCCTTACATATGTGCCTTATTTTTAAATGTAAATGAAAGATAGTTGTGTCTGGTCAGGGAGATATTATTTCCTGAAGGTGGGGCTATAGTAAACAAAGATAAGCAAATTATTGAAAAATCCAGAGTATTTCACATAACAGGGTAGGGGTACTTTATCTTCTTTAGTAGCTTCTATTAAAGTTATATTTTAAGACAAGACCCTAAACCTCACTTTCCTGGTTTTGTACAAGGAGAGAAAAACATTCCAAGCTCCCTTGTTCATCTGCTGATATTCTGTTAGTTTAGAAGAAAGGGTTAAAAAAAATAAATATCTGACCTTCGTAATAATTTAGAGAAAAAAAAAATGCTGTGTCCTGAGGCTATGCTGGGCCAAAGACTGTAGATTTTGGACACTGTCCTAACTTGAAGATTTCCATGTGTTTTAAGTCTTGTCTCATCTGTCTGCAACAAGAGTCAACCACAAATTTTAACTGCTTTGCTACAGCTCTCTGGATGCCAGATAGATGTGTGAGCATGGCACACATCTGGGCATTCACTTGGTATACTTGTGAGGTCAGCAGGGCTGCCCTGGGAGCCTGGGGAGTGATAAGCAGGCAGGGGGATTTCATGGCCCAAATCTACACCTAGAGAGTTAAAGAAAGGCTCTCAGGAAAAGCTGATTTCCAGCCATTTGGTGTTTCAAATAAGCCAAATATTTTTGCAAGTAGTTGTTAATAGCAACAACAAAAGCACTGAACCAAGGCCATGGTTCTCAACTCTCTCTTCTCAAGTAGCAGTCATACCCAGTCTCTGCTTCTTGCCATCTCCTCCAGCCACATCCACTGTGGTCCACACTCTGCCTTGACTAGCAACATTCTAAGTCGTTCCTTTTCAACTTTTCTTTTACTCTCAAGCCTTTATGGATCCTCTTCACTTCTAAAATAAGCACTGCCCCAAATGTTGTCCATGTTTTGAGGTCTTGTACTCAATAAGAGTCCACGGCCAAGTGTATTTGACTGTCCTGTAACTTAATTCTTCCATTTGCCAGTGTCCTACCAACCTCGTTGTTAGAAGAAGAGGTATATTTTCATCTTAACTTGCTTTCTAGAGTTAAGCAGCAAGTTATAGTCAAGTAATTTTTTGAATGTTACATGTAAAAACTAGATCAACTTGCATGTTTGTAACTTTTGATTTCTATTTATTTCTCATAACTTTTCAGATCTTAATGGAATTACTGTCTATATATATGCACAGCATCTGTTGTTACCACTTACATCAGTGTAGGTCTTATTTAATAGACCCTGTACCTGAACTTCTGCCTGCTGTTGATCTGCAGCGTTTATTCACATAAGGATTATGAGTGGTGTGTAGTCAAAGATGGCTGTAAAGGTTTCTGGTTTATTGCTTAACATCTGCAGCTACTGCTCTTCCTGAAAGACGTATCTTCTTTCTAATTTGAGGAAAAAGAACAGTATCATAAAAGAGGCAGTTACAAAAACATGCTGCCAACATTCTGTGTTTGATAACATATATACTCTGTCTTATTTATTTAATCATACATTCTAGAAGTGGCTTTTTTCATATCAGTTTTTAAATTTTTGACCTGCCAGATCTTCTCAATGTTATTGGTTTCAAATAGAATTCCAGGGATATGTCTAACCTGAAAAATGGGGTTATGGTTGTAATCTGCACTTGTCTAAGCAAGCTGGATGGAGCTGAGTGAATTGTTAACCAGAGATGTTATATTTCTAAAAACTTTGAGAAAGCTTTTAGAAAAAGATGGTTTTATTCAAGAAAAAAGGACATATGGAAAAGAAAAATCTGAAGTATAGTTACTTTCTTATCGAAGTTGCTTTCCCAGTTCTAACACGAAGAAAGAATGCATAAATCACCCTTGTCATTTCCCCATTTCCTGTCGCTTGATCATCTAGTACCCTAGAACTTGTGCTGCACAATCAGGATAAAATTCTTGAAGCAAACAAAAAGTATTTTAAAATACCACAAGCATTATAGTCAGTAATCAAATGGTTACATGCTGCTGGTGTTACCAGTTGTTTTACTTCATGATATAATTCAGAAATATATGTGACAAAACTGAGTTTCTTTATGCCATGTTAAAAATTAACTATGCCATGTCAAGCCCTTTTAAACAGCAGTTCACGCTGATATCAAAGTGACTTCTGCAGAAACAGGATCAGCAACTGCCTTACACATCCTGGTTGTTTCTCAGCCTTGACCCTCGCTCAAAAGTTTCTTCCCAGTCCCAGGTCATCACCCTCTGGTGAAAGCACAAGCGGCACACCCTGATTAATGGTGAATTATTTAAGGGTTACTACTACAGAAAATAAGGTTTATTTTTACATTTTGAGAAGTGGAGGAGAAATACTTTACTATAAAAATACAGAGTAAGATGAGACCAGCAACAGTCTCAGTTTACTGAATAAACAGAACAATTTTTAGTATCTGGAACTGATAAAGAGATTGGCACTGAGAGCTTTATGCAAGAGAGCTGATTTCAGGATACAGTGTGTACCAAATTCCTTTCTTCCAGCGATGCTTTTTGCCTCAAGGTTATACCTTTTATTTGTCTGCTAAGACAGTGGTTGTAGTGTTCATGTAGTATTTTCATTGACTGGAAACTGCCTTGTCATATGCAACCCTCAGAACCTGTTAATTTCCGCGCCCCCCTCCCCAGAAGCTCAGCCTTTATATTTTGCTAGAAATGAGTAATCTTATAGTAGAGGGGAGTGTTTTCTCGCTGGCTCCACTTCCTCTATCCTTTCCCCAGACACCACACGCGTACTCCCTTCTTTGGCCAGCTCTCAAGAGAAAGTACAGACAGTCTGGAGAACAAATCTTCCTTCATACAGATTACATTCTCCTATAAACACCTCGGCAATGGGTATATAACCTCCACCAAGACTAATGCCTAATCTCTGGCAACAAAATAAACAAATCCAATCCAGAAGCTCTGATAAGAGGATTTGCAAGAATCTGGGATCTTGGATACTGTAAATGGAATGAAAACTCTTTCCATGGCTTTTGCAAGAATCATGTACCTGAGCAAAGAAATTTCTGTAATAACACTGAAATTGCTGGTCTCCCCTAACACTATTATCAAGAAATAAGCTGCTACTGATGTCATGCTTGTTCCTGTTCATGGGACCCTCAAAACTAAAGCGTTAACTTTTAGAAATACCAAGATGGCAAATGTGTCAGGATTTAGCAACAAGAAAAGCCAGGAAAGCTGTTCTCTGAGACTTCCTCAAATATTCTCAAGATCTTAAATAGGATGGATGCTACCAAAGAAAACATGATTTTAAAACCACATTTTCACTTGCAGAACAGACTCGCTGTTTCTTTAAATACTGCTTGATACAATACCTACTTTCATATCATTAACGTTAACAGGCATCTTAAGTTCTGGCATACCTTTTCCTCTTATCTTTACTTCAACTCAGTCACTAGTGGGTCTGACAATGATTTTGTTAACAGTATATTTTGTACATTTTTTTCTGAAACATAAAGTTTGCTCGTTACTGAGCACAATATTGAATAAGCAAAACCATAAGGGATTTTATGCAACGCCACTTTGGAGGACTCAAAGATGAAGAAAGCATAACTATTTCCCCTAGAAGTTTGCCAGACTGCAGAGCAATGGGGTCCTCCTTATTAATAGGCCACCAGGAGCAATAAATGCATTAAGATGTCCTAAATCATCTTGAGGTATTTTGAAAAAGTGCCTTAAGGTATTGGTTCTCTTTGAGCTGAAAAGCTGCACCCTCAAGAATGAATGACAAGATGAGTCAGAGCAGCAGACTGGGAAGTCTAATGCTGGAAGAGCCGCTGAAGTTTTCCTTTATCAGGTTTTCAGTCACTGTTGCTTGCATTCTGGTTTTCCTCTTCTCCTTTAGCAGCTTCACGCCCAGCTTTCTATATTAAGAACAAGTATGGTCCCCCTGAACCTGCTGAGAGAGCACTGGGCTGGTAAAGAATATCTTGATTAAGCACAAGTTATTTGTTTAATCAGTCAACTGTGTTAAGAACATAGGTATTTATAAACCACCATACCATCCAAAGGGGCTATGATTTTTACCCTTACTAATATTTCACTTTAGAATTCTCTGAGAATGACAGTAAAGGGCAGATGAGACAGCTTTAATCAACAGCATTTATCAACCTTGATCTCTCCAGATCATGGAGCAGTGCTTGGCATAACTTATTAGTAGTTTGTGGTCTTTGTGGCCTAAATTATGCCAAACTCTAAATTTTATCCTTCTGCTTCCCTGCTATCCCAAATATCCATGGCTAAAAATACTGTTCCCTGCAGCTCCATAATTCTGTCTGTCCTTACCCCTTCCCAGTAAATCCCTGTAATTAGTTTTGAGAGTGGGTCTCTGGAGTGCTGCTCTTTAGTTCTTCATTACAAGGAGACTTAAAGGAGACTTTCCTCCAGATGTCCCTGGAGCCACTAAGACTGGTTTATTGTTGGTTTTTTTTTGTTTGGTTTAAAAAAAAAAAAAAAAAAAAACGGAAATAAGTTAATTCTTGTATTTTATGTTCTGAATTAAATTTGTTTAAAATTTAATTCAGAAATGTTTAAAATGTTTAAATGTTTAAATGTTTAAAATTACAGCCATTTAAAACTAATATAATGTGCAGATCTGCAGAATTTTAATAGATAAATTGTTCATTATCTTGTTCTCTCGCCTTTATAAAAGTTGGCATGCTACTTTATATCCTGCTGTAGAGGACTGTTGCTCCTGAATAAATAACCTAAAAGGACCTTGTGGTTCACAGGAACTATGTCATCGCCACTCATCTATTGCGTGGGGTGTCAGAGTAGTCACGTGTGACTTTTTAAGGGACAGCAAAAGTCTGTTCTATAACATGACTACGTTTCATGTGCCACGTAAGTCCTGTGCTCTAATCTCTCAGCCTTCATGAAGAACTACTTGGGGTGGTTTATTTTTTCTCAGTGCACTACATGGATGCATTTTTTTAATTCATTTCTGAGAGCTAGTTCAAAAACTTGTTTAAATTTGCTTCTCTCCATCTGTGCTCAGTCTATGATCCTTAGATCTCCGTAAAAAAAAACCAAACTTATCTCGGAGGATGGAAAAATCTTGTTTTCATACTGAATTTCAGTAAGTTTTAGGAAGAACTGTGGTGTGTAATTTCTGAAGAGTTTCAAACACTGCTTCCTCTCCCCAGCAACTATAAAATGCAAAGGAAATTATTTGCATATAAAGAATTTGATGATACAAACATCATGCTTCTAATGAAACATAAATCAGCTAGAAAGAGCTTATTTAGTTTTCCCTAAAAGAAACAAATCAGCCCAAGTTACTTTTCTACATAATTAACACTGTTTGCTGTTTTAAGTCAAGGGATCAGAGCTGTCCAAAGCAGTTAGGTATATAGCAACATCAGCAATTTTTCTGTTTGCTTTACTTTTATTCATTCTGGCATCATAACTAATTTCTAATCAAGTAAATGTGTTTGGAAGTATGATTCAAAGAAGATGATAAGCTTCTCCATGCTAAGTGCGTACAACTAGTTTAATGAAAAGGGTATTGCACACAATGACATTTTTCTAGTGGGTATAGCTATCCCTGCAGCAAACAAGTGAACTATATGTTTTGGGATGTGTGTTTGGATGACGAGGGGCAGATTAGGTATGCTAATAATAAGCAGGGATGCTCACCAGCAGGCCTCTTACTCTTGTACATCAGAGGCCTGTGATGACAGTAGAAGTTGCCTCCCGGGGATTCTTACTTCTGTCTTTAAAATATCTCGCACTTTAAGCAGACACTACTTCAGCAGAACCAAGGCTGGGGCCCCATCACCCTGTTGCTCTCTCATTTACAAATGCCATCTTTTGTGATCCAGCCCCAAGAAGCACGATCGAGGCAATGTTGCTCCTCCTCTTGTAATTTCCAAAGAATGTGTTAGTATTTGAGAATGACAATTCAGTCTGAAATTGATCCAGAGCCCTCTGAGGTCACTGGAAGTCTGTGGTTGCCAAAATCTGCCAGTGTGTCTTGGAGAAAGCCCTTCATGGGTGCAGAACTCCCTGGGAAATGGCTTGCTTTACTGGAAAGCAAAACTGATCAAGCAACAGCTTAACACAACAGCTATCTGGATCTCTCTCCACAGAAGCCTTGTGGCTTTAGAGCCCTACCCTGATGAGCAGGAACATGGAAGACAAAGGTCTGTGCTTTTTTATCTCCTATGGCTCAGCTCAATAGCAATTAGCTTCTGCCTCTGCTTCTGTGGGCCTCCTGCACTCCACAGCTTCAGCAGCCAAATCTTGTTCCCTAGAAAAAAGTAGACAATTATCTCTGGGAATTTATTTCCCAGCAAGAATATTCACATATCACATCTCTGCAGTACTTCATCACCAAGACGCACAGCTGTTGAAGGACTATCCAGATCTCAGTCCAATCTACTGTCACGTTCAATAGCTCATCAGTGCGAGAGTTTCACGAAGGCACATTTTCCAGATATATCTTCAGTCTATGTTTCCTCTGGTAATCTCTGCCTGGAATCACAAATTAAGGAATATGTATATGTATATGTATATGTATATGTATATGTATATGTATATGTATATGTATATGTATATGTATATATCCCCCAGACAGTTTACCACTATTAGCAAACAGACATTTTTAGAGGAAAAGTTGTCCTTCAGACTTTGAAGATAGCTGTTCGTCTGCAGTCTTCCACTAGAGTCCTTCCAGTACATGTGTCTCAGAGAGCAAGTGATACCTGGGCAGTGGGGGATGGAGGAACCGGGTATTTTTGCAGTCTTCACTAACACTGTTTTGTACTGTCAAGCTTGGAGCATCATTGGTTTGCTGTCTGTGACAGGCACCATTTGGGCAAAGCGTGCCTTTTCTTGAGGGAATGAACATGTGACGAAATTAAAACCTGACACACTGCTCAATTTTCCATCTGTATTCCCTTTTCAAAATATTGAACTTATGTGTTCTCTAGCTTCCTCATTTGAAGAATCTCATCTTTCAACAGCCATTTCCATCCAGAATTACTAGCGTTTCATGTACCATCTAGGGTGCTTTGCCTAATGTTTTCAAAACCAGCTGCAAAGTATAAATCTCTGGCACCTCATATTTTTAAATCGCTGTATCTGCTTCCCTACCAGTTGAACAAAGTGTTTGAAAAAAAACATTTTTTTTTCTTTATGGTGGAAAAAAAATTTAGTCTCTGCTGAAATCCTCCAGGTTTGTTGATGTTCTGCTCAGCCTTACTGTCTTTCACTATCCTGTGTGATACTTGGATGATAGCCAGGCACATATAAATTGCTCCCACTCATGCTCTCTCTGGCAGTTTTATGTGCCTTTCACTACTTTCTAACAGATATTTTAGGCAGCAATTTATTCCTATCACGTTTTTTCTACTCTGCTTTCTTTTCCCTTTTTAAAACATATTACATCTTTTTGCCTAGAATGTTCTTGGACTTTAAGGATCCCTGTTGTCAGAGACTACAATGGCAAAACTGAGGCTTTCTCATTATGCTTGTAGAAGAGAGTAGGAGGCGATAAGGCAAATTCTTAATGCTCAGCTTCAATGCTTGCCATGCCAAGGGGCAGAGTGTGGGCAGGACTTTGAAGATGGAATTGCCCATATTCCCCTTGGGACATCTCGCTCAGTACAATGAACATGCCAGATAAAAGGCCTAGTATTATAGGTTATTTCTTGACTGGAAAATGCAAGAAACCAGAAACTGAATCTGTGGTGCTCCCAGAAACATTTCATTCTTGATTTTCCTCTGAGTACCACAAATGTACACCAAATACAGTTTAAAATTTGGGAAAATCCAAACCCTCTATTAGGTGTCCTGATTTTACATTATGTTTTCTCCTAAAGATTAGAAGAACAGAAAAAGAAAACAAAATTAAATCATTTAAAGAGCTTCTGTTTAAAGGCAGAAGAAAATGAGAATTACGGATTCAGGCTGAACCTTGCCATGCAGCATCCCAGTTGAAAAGTTAGCTTTCACCCATCTTAGAAGTTTCTGGCTTGCTGAAAATCACTGGATTCACTGGAGCAGGTTGCCTAGAGAGGTAATGAAGGCCCCATCCCTGGAGCTATTCAAGGTCAGGTTTGATGGGGCTCTGAGCAACCTGATCTAGTGAAGATGTCCCTGCTTACTGCAGGGTGGTTGCACTTAATGACCTTTAAAGGTCCCTTTCAACCTAATGCATCCTATGACTTTATATCATTAAAAAGGCAATCCTAGTAAACGCTGTGTTACTGGGGCGTGAGAGTGTAAAACCGAATCATGCCCCACTCCCAGCCTTTGCCACAGATCCCAGCTGTGACACCACTCACAACAGCAGAAATATCTGGGGGGCATTTTGTGGCCTGAGCTGGTGATTTGGCCCAAATGTAACAACGAGCATTGGTAAGTCCCAGCATAGAGTCAGTTAGATCAGTGCACGTAGAGCAGATGTTTACAAGAGCATATTGATATTATTAAGGCATATAAGCATGCTAGAAGTTGATTGTGTTTTCCAAACAAAAAATATGGGCACAATAATAACAGCAGAAAAACAGAGAAACTCATGTCTGGGACTTGGTTCTCTATCCTGCACATGTCTTTAAAAGCCCATTTGTCATTTTTTCATCCAGGTATAATGTGTGTGTCAAAAGTGACTATTCAGGCCTGTTCTCGTCCAGTTCTGACCTGTTGAGTTCAGTTGCTAGTGCTGTTTGATGAACTATGAATCTGTTATGTCTTCATACAGGTGGCTGTGATCTTAATTAAGAAAGTTGCCATTTTAATATTGCATTTGTGTCATGGGGTTTGTTGCCATTTTCTCTGGTGCTGCTGCTAAACAAACCTTCCCTTTGCCTTTGTAGGTTACACAAATGGACCAGAAACTGAACCTCATTACAGATATGCTGCATCATCTGGTTTCCCGTCAGCAGGGGGATCAAGGGAAAAACAGATCATCTCAGAGAAGCAATAACGTCAATTCTGATCTTTTCCTCCCTAATAACACCCTGCCAACCTATGAACAACTGACAGTACCAAGAAGAAATGAAGATGATATATCCTGATGTGGTATAAGTCTGGGCTGGGTTCTTCCCACCCTCCTCATTTAAATGGGACTGAAAGTTGAGAACATGGAAGGAATTAAGGCTCATCAGCCATCCAAAACACCACACAGCTACTCTATCTATGCCACTAGTCTCAAATACGCTCTTCTAAAGCCACTCGTAGTAACCGAACATTGCCAGGCTGTCCAGGCAAAAACCTACTGAAGCTCCACATTGATTCTGTTCATAAACAAATGATCACAACTCATTATTTTTCAGAAAGAACAAAATGATGTAAAGACAGGCAAAATGGCAAGGATTTAGAGCTCCTTTAATAATAATAATAGTAATAATAATATTCTAATAATACTTGAACTTAGATGGAAAAAAGTGCATTCTGTTTATGAATCTGCAGATAGCAATATATTTCTACTACTAAGGTTTTTAAAACAAACTAGGATAACTTATGTTGTTTTTATTGTATAAACGTACACTAACATTCTAGAGAAGGACAAACCACATACCAGATTATTTTCTTTTTCTGTTTTACTTTAACATTGCTATATAAACAGTTATCAGATAATGGCCAGGTTTTTTAAATCTGTTTTTCTTCAGGGAGGAACTAATCCTTAATCTGGAACAATACTATTCATAAAAGAAAGTGATACAGATTTTTTTTTTAAGATACCACTTTTTCATTGGGAGACAATAAAGTATTACATAGAAAAAATTAATCTGCTTTCTAGAAAATTGTTGCCAAAGAATTTATATATTAGTAGAAAACACAGTGGTCTGAATGTACTTGTCCTGAAATAGCTTTTTAAAGAAGGCCCACTACTTCTTATATCTATTGCCATTTAGCTTACAGTTGCCAAGAGCAGTACAAGAGGCTGAAGTGACTGGACTTGCTGGTCAAGTGCTTGAGCTGGCCACTTACGGATGCTTGAGCATCCATAATCCTCACAGGAATTAAGGTCCTGGTTCAGGACAGCATGTCTCATCCAGACAGCATGTATGACAATTTGATAGTTTCCTGAATATGTATTGAGAAATTCAACTCTCTGAGAAAGTAATTTGGTCTTAAAAGTGCCAGCTCTAATTCAGAGGACCAAGGGCCTCAGCTACAACCTGCAGAGCTGAACCACATTGCCCCACGTGATAGTTGCAATAAAGCCAAGTGGTTTTTGGCTCAGTGTGATTTTTCACATATACAACGTGTGCAAGTCTGGGGCTTTGATCACTAAGGTTGAAATCCAGCCCTTGCAGACAGTCAGCACCTGTACTGTGGCAGGCCTATTTTGCTTGTGGAACATCTTCAAAGCTAACAGAGTGTCAGGAAAAGCTATGTAGTAGTGGTGGTGGTAGTAGCCCATACCGCTGGCTAAAGAAGGACATGTGGACAGATTTGGACCCTTTGAGCATCATATACACCTAGCGCACCCTGTTCCCCTCACTGCAGAGCCTGTATCCCACAGCAGTCTCTCTCCCTCTCCTGGAAAACCAATGCCCTAAAGCCTCATAACTTTGCACAGCAGTTAATGCCACCGGTCTTTAATATCTCTGAGCAGTCTGAAATACTGATGTGTAAGGAACTGAGATTGTGGGGAACCTTCTCATAGTTCTGCTCATATTCCGGGCTTTCTTTTCAACATTTCATCTCTTTCACTTGGACTGCAGAGAAAAGTATACTGTATTCAACTTTGCAGAGTATGTTACAGTTACCCAGCCTTGCTGCTCCACAGTAGATAAATGTTAAGGGTGTATAAATCTACAGGCATAAACAGGAATTGTATTTGGGCATTACGTTTTATAGAAATCAAAATTATTGTCATCATTTTGAACATGTTTTTGAATGAGATTCACTATGTAATTTCAGGTTATCAACCAGACTGTTAATTTCCTAATAAATACAGGACAAGAGTGCCACATCTTTTGGTTGTTCGAAAATCCAGACACTTGATACCCACAGGAAGCTGCTAACTTTTCTTTTTTTCCTCTTAGCCCACTGTACAATGGGCAGATGCCTGATTTGCAGGGCAGGACTGGAAACCTTCTGCTGATTCTTCCCTAGAGAAAGAAAAGACTTAATCAGCTGGGGTGGACTTGGGCAGAAAGGTGTGTCTTGCAGCCCTTGCCAAAAGCAGCCATGTCTGTGCACTTCTGGGCATTGCATTAACCAGCACATGTGTCCATCCCTACCTCTTCGCTCCCAAGACCATACCTCTGTGTTGTGCTTCACGGCTAATCTCCGTGACAGCTGTCTGGCATAGCAAACATTTCATGCAAACGATTATTTCCCTTTTTTGATGTGTCAGCTGGTCTGTGTCCATATGAAAAACACTGTTACCAAAGCTCTGGGAATAAACACATTTTACAGATTCTCGAGGTGAGTTGTGAGGTAGGTGATTCCTCACCAGGTTCCAGCTCAACCTTTCAGAAGGAGTACCTGCTCTGAGTCCTGCTACTTCAAACCTGTTAATCCACCTTGCCCTAAGAAAAAGATGATCCATTTTCCTGATTGAAGAGGGAGGTCATAAAATGAGCCATCCAAATTTGCCGTGCAGCTGCCTGGAGCTAACCATCCCCAAGTGCTCACCTCTCCACTCATAGGACCAGACTGGATTTATCTTATGTGATGGTGCTTCATACCTCAACAACTTCTCCTGAAAGTAGGTACCTCTGTATCTTTGTTTCACAGGGCATTGTGGAATGGCAGCAGCAGGAAGATGGGCTGACCAGTCTAATACTGGACCGGCCTGAAGTAACCAGCATGCAGCGAGAATGTGTTTCTGCTGAAACCTTATCTGCTGGTGTCCACTGTTCGTCCAAACTGTCCAGAGCGGGTTCTTTTAAGAAGGTAGGAATGTTTGTAAATAGCTTGAAGGGAAGCAAAGGGAACTCTAAGGTAGGCAAAGCCTTGACTTCATAATATTCTACCTTGTATTTGTAAACTGTGTGAAAATAAAGGCATCTGAGGCTGCAGAAAGGAGTCTTTCTTAAAGCAGCTCAGTAGCAGTTTGCATTTCAAGACTGCTGTAAACTAGTTTTGGATCCCATCCCTGCCTAAAAAAAATGAAGCTGAACTAAAAAAAGTCATCTGAAAAAAATGTGAGCTGGCTCAGCCTCCCCAGCCTACCAGGGGATGCCAGATATGGAAGGTAAGAAGCCAGTGAATAGGAGAGGAGGAGAAACATGGGACTACCCAACTGAAGATGGTGATGAAAGCTCAACCTCAGTATGGCACAGCAGAGGCAGATAGGCACACAAGTTTGCAAAAAGAAAGATTAAGGGGAGAGGATGTGTGAAGTGGGGAGATTCAGTAAATCAGCAGAAGCATGAGCTCCTGGTTTAGGGTGTTGTGTAGACATTCAGTAGCCAAACTGACAACCGGAGGATGTTGGGGTTTAGATCCCTTTTGAACATAGCATTTTAGAAAAGAAGACCAGAAGTTCAGCCATCACTCATTTTTCACTCTTGCATTTTAAAGCAGGTTTGTTTCAAGTAATGCAACGACCCAGTACTATGCTGGAATACTAGCTGTGACAGAAATCTCTGGATGTGAGTGCATTAAATAGCCATTTTACTGCAGCAAGTTAAGGGCTGTTGTTAGCAGACACCCCTGGGCTGATTAATCACCTATCAGTTCTGAGGAAGGTAGAAATATTCCAGGGCACTGAGCTGAAAAGGTCTGGGCAAGAAATAAATTGCTTCTTGAAATATATTTAAATAAATAAATAAATGAAAATTAAAAACAGTAAAATATAAGATTTTAGTTTCTGGGAGTTTAAAAGAGAAAAGGCAAAAGCAGTTTTAAGCTAATCTTTGTCTACCCTGCCAAGACGTATATTGCTGTTCTCATTTTACTGATGGGCACTGGTTTGGAGAGAGAAGGGATATTGAAAGGGAGAGGGAAAAGTTTAAAGTTCTGGCACAGCTCCCATTTTGGTCCTACTCTTGTGAAAAGAGACTTAACATGTTTCATTTGTGCACAGGAGCTGGGATTTTGCCTTCAGTGGGACTACTTGACCCATGCGGCTCAATGTAAGGCTTTGCAAGTCCAAAACGTAGTAAAGGCGCCTTTCTGTGGTCTTTCAGTGGAAGCTGGGCACAACTGTGTTTGCAGCATTGCTTTCCTCATGGCCACAGAGCCATGTGAACTGTCAAGCTTCTGTTTCCCACTTCTGTCTGCAAATCACTGGTTTATCATGCCCTTGCACACCACTCGCTTTTTCAAGCCACAACAGTTAGAGGTATTTCTTTCCCCTTCAGCGCTACGAATTTCCTCACCCTCCATGCTCAAACACACACAGTGCAACATCTTTGTGCACTGAGCAGAGGCTTTTCAAATGCCCTCCAGTTTAACTGAAAATAGCTTGTGTAATGTTTTGCATCCTGGGCTCCCTGAGCAGCAGCAGTTCTGATGGAGTCACATGAGAGGCAGTGAGTTGTTCCACCAGGGACACATGGAGGTGGCACTTAGCTACGTCCCAAGAAGGATTTGCTCCCATGCAATCACCAAACGTTATTGAGTTCACATCCAAAATAGCAAGTAATTCTATGAATGTTGGTTTCTTCTATCTTGTTCATGGTGTGACTTTGATGTCTAAGAAATGCAAATTTCAAATGAGGATTTCTTTCCACTCTTGCGATGTAGAGCAGGTTTGTTCTCTGTGTCATTCCCCTGGTGCCCAATGAGATGTGCATCATACTCAGCCCTTCCTTGGCAAGGACATTGATGCTGGGCCTCTCTTTTCCACCTATTTTCACAAAACTCATAAGAACTTAATTATTTTGTAGACTTTCTGTCAAGTTGAGTTGAATAAGGCTGACGAGTTCAAAAGTTATTTGGGAAGGCCAAAAAAATGCAGCATGAGTGCATTAACCTTGTTTCCACAGGAACTAGGCTAAAAGTGCTCTGTACCCCTCAAACCCAAAGCTCTGGAAGAGATGTAATCCCTTGCTTTGGAGCAGAAGACAACCTGTCACTCCTGGGGTGAGGCAAAGACTTGCAGAAGCCGTGTTCTTACGGGTTGGTTGCTCCTGCAAGACTTGATGCACCTTGCCTTTGGATCAGATATTGAAAGGTGCTGAGAAATAGCAGGGTTTTTTTCTTATATTGCTCAAAATGGCAGCAACTTAAAAACTAGTACAACAAAATGCTTGGCGATGCAACAAAGAAAAGGCAGGTGCCAGATAGGCTTATTATGAAACACGTCCATGCACGTTATTGTAATACGGTGTGGTGTCCGGTGAAAAGATGTCTACATCATTGGCAAGGGAGTGCTTCTGGGGAAGGGCTGGCCTGAAAGAAATGGCATTGTCCAAGTTTGCTTTGCTCCCGCCTCGGATAACAACTGCTGCCTGTGGGGAGAGGCTTCCCAGGGGGCCTGACACAAGGCTTTATGCTCTCTGCCTGTGGGTTTGTGCCTACGAAGAACTGATCTATAAAGCCAGTCTTGAAACCATCTTGGAGCTGCGTCTGCTTCAGAGTTAGCATTGCTCTGGCAAGCTGCCCAGAGGTTTAGGCTTGGTTAATCCAGACTTGGCTCTCCATGGCAGACACCCATGGAACAAAGGAAATAAAGCTTCCACGACCCCGTTGAGCTGCTGGTCAATCACTTGGCCAGGTGCATAAAGTGGGCTAGGCAGCCTTCAGCCAGCTCTCTGGGACCAGAGAGGGGCAATCCCTGGCAAGGGTGAGAAGAAAAGTCTTTAGAGATTTCCTTGTTGTAATTTCCCAGGTCTGGGAGCATCGCTTTCTGAAGCCTCCGTGCCTACCTGTTTCACACAACCTTTAAAGCCAGATGTGCTGAAATGCATTGCTGCTGCTCTCCCTTTGTAGGGGAACAAAAAACACAAAGCCATGGGGGAAAATAGATTCAATTTTCAGTCTTGCTGTATGTAACATCCTTAAGAGTATATCGATCATTAGTTTGAAAAAATTGCTGGCGTATTTTGGAAAATTGAAAAAATTGCTGGCTGCAAGTGAACACAGTGACATGTGCTCACTTGCAGCCTTTATAGAGCAGATTTTAAGCAAAGCATTTGCTTAAACATTTGCAAATGTTTCTCCGTTATTACAGTCAGCAATCAAGCAAGTATTTTGTTTTCCATTTATTTTCTCTCCTGTGCTGCAAGGTGGGAGGATCCTCATCAACCACGGAGCAGAAAGGTGAACCAGAAGACAGGTCCTGTCAGCAAGCAGAAAGTACTTCCCCAGGCACACGCCTCAGTCTTCTTGCAATGTGAGCACCGCTTGCATTACCCTGTCATCTTGCACCCGAGTGCTGAAGCTTAATACACCTTTAAAGTCTGCTGAAGTGTCCTGAACCTCCATTTCCATTTGGTTCTACCCCACGAGTTGATCTGGGGCTCGATCTGAAGCTTGCACAGGGCAGCAAAACTGTAGGCTGGCCCCGTTGGCACTTGAGACGGGCCCCTGGGACATTTCCTGGTGCCTGCATCTCGCAGGCGCATTAGTCACCGCTCCTTGGCATCGCACAGCCTGTGATTAACATTTCCTTCCTTTGCCAGTCCTTCAGACCGCCACTTCGGCTCTGACTTTTTGTTTTCCTCCTTCCCCCCTTCCCAGCCGAAGGGGAGAACAATTCCTGGAAGAGAAAAATGCTCTTTTTCCCCCACATTGCTGAAACCTTCGCAGGGAGCTTCAGGGAGGAGAGAGGAGGCTTTGGAGAACATATGGCTAAAAGCGTTTGGGGGTTTTCAGATGGTAAATGACCGATGAGGTCTCAAAGGGGTTTTATTTATAAATGATAGACTCCTGAGAGAGAAATAATTGCTGCTCTCCCAGGCGTAAAAAAGCAATTCACCTGACATAAAACCCAGGGATAAAATTAGCTAAATGAAAGCTAGATATGGCAACTGTATTAAGCTTTTGCTTTTTTTTTTCTCCCTTTCTGAATGGCAAATCAATTTAATTTTGTTTTCCCCTCCTTTCTTGGAAGGAGAGAAAAAAAAAAAAAAAGCCAAAGCAGTGTCTTGAGTCTGAAAGAACAGATGGTGCCCTGGGCGGCCCTCCGGAGCGCTCTGCAGCGTGCATTCCTCCACTCCACCACTCAGATAACTGAGTTATACAGCACACGACCATCTGGTGTATGACACATCTTGTGTCCCCCGGACAATGCCCCGGCAAACCTCTTCAGGGGAGAGGTTAGTTTCTAGGGTAACAGCAGCATGTGCAGCTCCAGGCCTTATTGAGATTCAGGGCTCCTCACTTGTCCCTATTCTTCTCCTCCCTATTGTTGTCACTTGAGCTTTTGCTGCTTGGTTACTCCGAGACTGACAATATCCATCAGTATTTTGTCCCCAGCCCAGAAACCATTGTCTCCAAATTTTGTTTCACTATTTATGTTTTCGATATCCAATGGTTGGCTGAAGCATCTGCTGTAGAGTGATAAGGCAAGTGCCTATTGACGAGGACGGCAGTGCTGCCTGACAACGATGGTATGAATTATTTAGGTTGTGGTTGGACAAACCTTAGCAAAAGCCGGGCTATCCAGAATCATAAAAAAAGGTTAAATCCACCATAGATAAGTAATCTCTTGAAGAAGCAGGTCTGCTCATTGCCTGGAGGTCTCTGGATTTTTCCTTGCTGGGAACTATGTGGAAAAAAAAAAAAAAAAAAGTGGCAAGGGGGTGGTGTTTCACTTCCCTTTGGGATTTCTAAGGGGTTCCTTCTGAAGTGACTTTGGGTTTTTGAGTGCTGATATTCTCTGCTCATTTAAGGAGGTAAGGTCTGCACTATAACTGTGCTCAAGTGCAGGGACTAGGCATAGTACTCTGAAATTCAGTTTTAGCAATGTAACTTTAGACAGTTTAACCAGCAAAGGTAGTAGATAGACATTTTCTCCATCATTAAAAGGCACATCTCTCACTGAATCCTTCACTCTGTTGCAGGACAACTGTATTAGCAGTGTTACCTTCCTCAGATACTTCTAACTGTCACAGCTAGCCAAAATCCCCCCNTATTTGGCAACCAGCAATAACCATTAAGAGAGCTTCTGTATCTACATATCAAATAATAACATACATATATATATATAAATTATATATATTTTTTAATATATTCTGCTAAGTTTGTTATAATGTTATGATCAGCTAATTATTTTCACTCATTTATAACTACCTGGAGATTTGACTTTCAAAGTCCCATGTTATACACACACACACACACACACCCCTAAAGGCAATTAAAAAAAAAAAGTTGCCTAAAATGTTTGAGATCTTCTTGATGTAAA
>VXBZ01006304.1:11503-24988 GCA_013399135.1 Heliornis fulica | reverse complement strand
TGTTTTAAAAAAAAAGTATCGTTAAATCAGTATTAAAAGCACACAGTTAAGGCAGTACCAATGATGTCTAAACAGAAATATGCAGAACCGCAGGCCTAAGTGCTTTCCTCAGTCAAGGTATGAATAACTTTAAAATATTGAATCATATCTTAGGTTGAGGTCAAATATTTGGCAACCAGCAATAACCATTAAGAGAGCTTCTGTATCTACATATCAAATAATAACATACATATATACACACACACACACACCCCTAAAGGCAATTAAAAAAAAAAAAGTTGCCTAAACTGTTTGAGATCTTCTTGATGTAAAGAGGGAGGGGAAATGTATCATTTTCCCAGTCTGAAAAAAAAACTTTGTTTTGTAGACTTCAAAGCTGGTGGCAGAAAATGACACTGACACATAGCCCTGAGCCTGAAGACCAGTCTTAAACATTCTCATGAAATTTGGTTTTGATTCACAGCACGTTGTGCCCCTGACCCCTTCATTAGGTGTGCCGCGGCAGCGAGTGATTTTACTTCATCACTTGCTTGAGATGGCATGTGATCACAGAAGGGGAGACCACGCTGAGTGCATGTGCGAGAGGAGATAGAGCTGATTGTGGGCAAGGCTTGCTTAGCTATGTTTTGCTTGGCAGCTTTCGGTAGTGAGGAGGAGGGGCTGGAAATATCCTCGCTTTGTTACAGATTTGGACAGAGTTCCTATTTTTCTCTCTAACTATTGAAAGTTATCAGCAATTTGCTCCACCAGTCTCTGTGTTATCTCTATGGGTGCGAAGCCCTCCATCCTGGCTAAGAATGTGGCCAGTGAGAAAGGTACAGGCAAAACACCTGGGACTGTGGCATCTGTGGGTGTGTAAGAAAGGTCTACACACTGTTATTGCATAGATTGGAAACTAGGTTTCTGCCATGCAACCCTTTGCATGCCTTTGCAGCCCTCCCTACATCCCCTCTTCCAATCTCAGAACGGGAAGCTGCAGCTCAGAGGTCCTTCAGCATCTCTCCAGCTTCAGAACATGAGAACAACTCTGAACCCGAGTGGGCAGTCCCCTCCTGCAAAAGCTACTCTTGGTCTGAGAATGGTGTCAGGTGAGGTACCTACAAACCGGGGAAGCTGCACGCCTTTAGCTGGAGTGTGGTGTAGTAAGTCTGATTGCTTGAGCTGGAGGAGTCTTTCCTGAAAGCACCATGGAGCATAACGCATTCTTGAAGGTTTGTAAACATCAGAAAAGGGGCAACAAGCCCCCAGTGTAAAACAGGGGGTGTCAAAACTCCCAGCTTTAAGATGTCGTTTGATTAATGTGACTCAGGACATCCCTGCTGCTCTAGTATTTCATAGATTTTAAAGGCAGAAGAACCCATTGGAGCATCTGTTCTGAGCTTCTGTACCAAACAGGCCATGGATCTCACCCAGTTACTCTTTGCTAAGCCTGAAAATTTGTCCAACTCAAGTATTATCTTACAAAAAGTTATTCAATCTTGTCATGAAGCCACCAAGCTCCACCCCTTTCCCTGAGGTTTTTCACAGCCTTAAATCCCCCCTGGTAATAACATGGGTGGTTTTTCTTGGTTTAGTCTGAATTTGTTTACCAGTATCTCTGATTCTTATTAGGCTTTCCACATACAAATTAAAAAGCCTGCTAGCACAGAAAATTATCCTGTCTTATCAAAGATTGCAATAAGCCTAGTCTCTGAGCAAAGACTAGTGTAAACACACTAACTGACCCAGAAAAGTTTACATTTGTAGCCTTCCACCTCTAGTCATCTCTCTGACCTCATACCTCAGTATTTCAGAAACTTGTCTGAAAATGAGAGAATGGCGTCAGTGCCTTGTGGCAGCAGAATCACCCAGATTTGCTTTGGTGACTATGAGGTTCTGCACAATTCAGTGGTAAGGCTTTGGGATCTTTAAATGGCCTTCATACGCATTGGGGTGAGGGGCAGAGGAATGGCAGAGGGCAGAGGAGAGGGGGTAGCAGGTAGAAGGTAGCACAGCATCTCTATACATGCCAGAGATCCAGGTTATCTGGTCAGGCAGTGACCAGAGGACCTCAGTTACCATGGCGGTCATTCTGTACCTACAACAGCACCAAGTGTATTTCAAATTATTTAAAAAAAATATTTAGGAAAGAAAAATATGCTGGACAGTAAGACACAGAGTTGAACTCCCGAATGAGGATGGGTCTATATCTGGCATAAGCTTCATTGTCTGAGAAAGTGAAGAGTGTGTGTGTACATGGATGTATGTGTGCACGTGTAGTATCCATCACCAGAGAAGGACTTTTTATATATATAGTTATATATATATATAACCATAGTTCATTATTTAATGTGAAGCTGCAGAGGCACAAGTAATACATGCAGTATGGAAAGACATCACAGAATTCACATCATTTCTAGAAGTTATTGACTGCAAACTTGGCTTAGAACAGTTTGTCCAAAGGAGCTATTTTTATTTCTGTTGTGGAAACAAAAGGAGCTGCCATTTTCTTGCCTCTGATAAATCCTGAATGAGGAAGGTAAACCAGGCAGACTCTGCATCTAGCAACTGTCCTGACACTTCAGGGCAGGTAATGTAGAGAGTTGTGATCGTGAGGCTAAGCAGAAAGGGTCCCCATCTGTGAAAGCAAAGGCTTCTTATGAGGAAAATCTATAACCAAATCAGGAGGGAATTACCACCTTTCCCATTTTACAGAGAAGAAGGACAAACCACAGAGGGGCGATAAAGTTTTGCTCAGTTACATGACAAGGTGAACATTTTGCTAAATTTTTACTGAGACATCTCTGTGCTCTATGACGGCCACACTTGACCGCACAGCGATGACACCTTTGTCCAGACCTTCGAGACCCAAATGAAGCCAACCAGTTCTTCAAGGAATCTGCTTCTGCTGAGAGCAACAGCAAATGGTTTCTTACCAAAGAGGTTTGTCTTTGGAAAGGATCGCTGAAGAGTCAGAAAGGCAAATTAAATTAGGAAGCATAAAGCAGAGTGCCAGGAGCAGAGGGCAGGATATTCTGCCATTCTCATGTGACGCAGATCACTTGCTGAGAAGTCAAATGCACTCAGTTTTTTCAGGAAATTCTGAATATTTTTATACCTTAAAAAAAACCTCTGGCACATGGTACTTAGAGGAAAAAGCAAAACAACACAAGTGGAGCCATGAGACATGATGCAATTTACATCTAAATACATTTTAGAGGTAAGAACATGTTCAGAGGGAAACGCGGTGTTGCCAGTTCACGAGACTTACTTTCTGCTATCTTTGTGGGAACTAAATGAATTGCAAAACATCTGCAAGGTCCAAAGTGTCAATTATGCCTTTATGTACATGGAGGAAATGTCACATGATGGAGGCAGTCATTGGACATGGTCAATTGTAAGGTTTTATCCTCTGCTTAGCCTTAAAGCCTCGCTCAACAGTCAGGTTAGACAATGGCACTGTCAAAGTGGGAGATGGATCAGTTTGGCCACTCCGAGGAGCTGCTTATCAGCACAGAAAGTGTCCACAGCCCTGGACAGCACTGACATTTCATTTGCAAAGCCTGGCTCAGGGCTGCTTTGAAAGGTCTGCTTCCAGGTTTACGCTTCTAGAAGCAGCCAAAAGAAAAAACATGCACAAAGCACGGATATCAGCTAGGACTTACAAAAGGCATCATGCAAATTAAGTGGTTTTCTGAAGGTTCTCTATGTCAGATCTGTGTTACTTCATAAGGTTTCTTTTCTATAAGTTTGGATTTTTTAAAATGCCAGCTTAAAGGAACATGTAAAAGTAGGTCGTGCATCATTCAAGGAGCGTAGGAGCTGCCAAACCAGAGGAATGGTCTTGAAAGGCCTGTGTGACTGCAAATGCCAAATATCTTCATTTTAATGGCTTGCATGTTACAGTTTATATTGAGAACTTCAGCAATTCCCAACAATATTCTTTCTGGATTTGCAAACTTGCACCGCTTCTCCAGGAAACTTTTAAATCCAGCAATATTTCTAAAGACAATTTCTGTGTGCTTTACTGCAGCAAAACAGCACCTACAGTCTGTACAATTGCCCAGCCTTGCCACTGCCACTGTTTCCAGATGCACTGTGGACTGGGGTCTGACCTCTGGTTCCCACCATCTTTCATTGCCCTCTAGCCTACACTAGCAGTGTGCCACACGGCACACTTCGGTCCTTCAAAGCACATACGGCGCCATCACAGCCTGTGCGCAACACTATGTCTGCAAAAGAGGAGACATGCATGACATTTTTGTGGCAGTTAACGTTTCTGCAGGCCACCAGAGAGTGCTCCAAAACTTGACAGTTTTTCCAAAGTCCTGTTTCTGGGACTGTGGAAAGAAAACTCCAACAGCCTGAACTACATCAGCCCTGTCGCCTCCACAGCTGCAACCAGCATCCTCCTACTTCTTAATTACACATCATCTCATGCAGACTATTGGCACTGACAAGTACTGTTGGACTTGATACAGCTTCTCTCACATCAAGGGAGGCTTGAATTGGGCTTGTAGTCGTTATTATATTTAATTATTATATTATTGCATCACTACAGATGCTCTTGTAAAGTCTGACATCTGTGTGACTAGGAGAACATGTCTGGATTAACTCCAAGTGAATGAGATGGGTGTCCCATCAAATTGGATGCCATTCGCAAGATGCAAGCTGGGCTGGATAAGAAGAGCATGAACCACAAATGGGGGAAGGTGGGAGGCAGGGAGGAAATGTCTGATAACAAGTGAACGAGTCTTTATGACTCTCTGTGTTTCTGCTGCCGGACTATGGTATTGTTGGTGCTCAAAGAAATCTTCTTGCAGAATTCTGCTTCTGCCAGACCCAAAGAAATCCAGGAAGCCTGGAACTGAGCTTCAGACCAACTTGTCACAGTGTAAATGAGACCTCGGTCACAACACACCTGGAAAAAGCCACTGGCTGGGGGGGAGATGGAGCCAAGGCAGGGCATTCGCTTAGAAATAGCTCTGTAAGAGTATAAACATGGGTTGTGGCAACCTAGGTGTGTGATCTGGTACAGAGAGATGTGAGATGTGCAGCACAAGTGTCTTCAACTCCTCCAGAAAGCATGCAGTCAAACCTGCAAGCTATGCTACTGTAAGCAGTAAACCTGTTCTGAATTGTAGAAGCCTTCGCGCTGGTTTATCTTACATTTTTGTATGTAATGCAGCTATGTTTTCCAGCACCACTTCAAGCAGAGATTTTTACCAGCAGGAGGAGTTCAGGCCCCTACCACAGCAGCAGGCATCCTCCTCCCACTGCCAGGCTTTGGTTAAATGAGAATCACAGTTTTGCTCTGGTTGCGGCTAGCTGTCATAACCAACAAGTTATGGCAAGGTCACCCATATCCTAAAGAAGAAAAACAACTGGAAAAGGGGCTTGCTTTGGTTACTGTGTTGCCAAGTAACCAAAATGAAGGTATTTATTTAAAGTCGTTGGATAAGCCTGGCAGTACAGGTATTCCAGGGAAGGAGGGAGTTTGTTTCACAGTTCCAGGAAGGGAGTTTTATGAAATGAGCAGATCAGCACCACGTGTGGTGTGAGATAAAGCCACTGGACAGATCTGAAATGCAGCACGGATTTGGATGGCTAGAGTTTCCCTCGAAGTTTCATAGGTTGTACTACACAAGGTTGTTCTAACAGTGAAGTTACTTGAAGAGTTGATTTCTGGAAACTGTTTTGTATCTGAGGTGATTTTAGGGTGGCAGTTTCACTGTGCCAGTGAAACTTGTGTAAGTACAGGCTCTGCAAAAAAAAGCGTTTTATATAGTGTGAAATCCAGCAGCCAACGGTGAATGGATCAGGCTCCAAACCTCCCTATAGGAAAAAGGTAATTGCCAGGATGGGTCAGACTCTTGTTCATCATCTCTGCAGTAGACAATGGCTTATATGTAGGAAAAATAAATTATACAAAACCTTACAGTTTCTAGGTAGGGAATAAGCCATCCATAAGAATTTCTCATTTTTGTGTTGGTCAACATCCTTTCAACAAGTTTAGAATTATTATTATTACGTTACGTTACGTTACGTTATAATTATATAGCCTACTGAACTGTAGGTTCAAATAGAAGCATTCAGCCCCTCCTCTTCTAAGATCTTGTCATTAGAAAAAGAGCACAAAAGTGTTTTTTATTGACTAATCCTGTTTGGTGTTTTTGACAAGTTACTGAGTAACCAATTAATAGGAGTAGGATTTCATCAAAGCCAGTTGTACGTGGGACAATGCAGGTGTATCAGAACAATTTCTGTGTTTTCAATATGTTATGTGGCAGAGCTGGTATGTGTGTTCTCGACACAGGGTAAGGGTGCTAATGGCTCCTCTCAGCAGCTTCTGTCTTTCGGGGGTTTTTTTCTCTGAAAAGTGTTTGCTTAACATATTTTATAAATCTAGATATAAGAGATGGACTTTCCATAACTCACCTCAAACACTGTATTCCACTTAGAGCAAAATGTGTTGTCTTTTACTAAGTGTATGGAGAAATGCCAGGTGTGAGGACTATCCAGATGATGGCTTCCTCTGAGCTTATTTTGAGAATATTTTTTGCCCTTGCAGTTTTCCCCTGCTTTAAAGGTTAGCATAGAAAGCTATCGAACGCATTGGTAGCTCCTGTTAGATAACATGCTTTCTCCAAAACAGGGACTGTTTCTTCTGCAGCTGCCTTGTGCCTCTGCTCTGACACAGTCGCTGCTTGCAGGTGAAATAAAGAGGCACTTTCTGCTTTCATTGCAGTGAGGATTCATTGAGACTGCACAAACGTACTGTTCATCCAAAGCCCAGTGTACCTGCTGCAGGAGCTGGTGAAAATACTGTGTGGGGTTGCAGTGGGAGCTGAGCCAGGCTTAGCGTTCTTCTGGTTACACAAATTGTAGGATGAAGGTCCATGTCTCCCAGGAAACCAGCCTGCCACACCAATTCGCTGCTAGATATCACGCCAGGGCTTGAAACGAACGGTATTTAGGCTACAACCAGGGAAGACACAGCTGCTTAAAACAGCAATGTTGCCATTTCTTGTGAACAGTGATCATCTGGTGGCTTGTTTTCTGAGTCACTGTCCTGAAGCCATGGACTTATATGGCTGTACATATAAGTAATAGGTTTTTGGTAACCAAAAGTAGCTGCTTAGCTCTCTCTTTGGGCATGGGGATGGGGAGGGGAGCTAGAGAGTATGATCAGATTGCAAAGCATCCGGAAAGCCAACAAAAACTGATTTGTATGCACCTGGCAAATAATTGACTTCAGCTTGCAGCCTCTGAGCACTGCTGTGCCCTTTGCTAGATCCAAGATGCTCATGGAGATGGGATGTCCAGCAATTTGGAAAGCAGGAATGGACCCATGAATAAAAGTCCCCTTCTTCCTGCTGATCCTCTGCTGACCCTGCTTACCTAATCCCATCTGCAGGGAGCCTTGGAAAAGACTCTGTCTGCAGTGAGTAGTAGCACCACTGAGTTGTTCCTAAGGAAGATGGAGGGACACCTAGCTATGGGGGTTGAGGTTGAGTTGATTACTGTTTTAATCTTTCTGTATTTACATGTATAGCGTGTACAAAACACTCACTGTTCCTTTTTCTCCTAACCACGAACAAGGAGACTTTAGAGTCTAGAGGTGGACTAGGCAGGGTTAGGCTGTGGTTGGACTCAATTATCTTAGAGGTCTTTTCCAATCCAAGTGATCCTATGGTTTAGGCTGGTCTTTTCCCTTTGGTGTATTTTGAGTTGTTTGGTTTGCCTAGAACAACCTATTCCATCCTGTTTTATCAGGCAAAAATCAAGAGCAGAAAACATGCACTAGGCTGTTTTAAAAAAAAAAAATGCCGCCTTCTCTGACATTACCCACATACATACACCTAGGATTTAACCAGGTATACTGTATAAGGGTATTGATACACCATTTGGCAGGTACACAAGCTGCAAGCTGCTGCTGCTGGAGAAACATTTCATGTGTCTCAATAGCTGCTCAGCTGAGGGTGGCTGTCCTCTAGGAAAGAGCCAAGGCAGATCAAGTTAGGGCAGGTTTTTTAGTTCTACCTCCTTCATAGTGCAATGACTTAATCCCCAATCCATCTGTTTAGAACCTGAGTGCTCCTTCTCCAGCTCAGGGCTTCCCCAGGCTGCTGCTGCCCCGTCCACTGCAATTCCATTTGCTTTGTGTTCCTCCCTTCCCATATCCAACAGCACAAAACCAAGTTAAGGCAAGTTTTCCATCTTAATCAGCAATGTCTTGTCCCTGTGTTTCAATGAACCTAGCCTGAACCCTCCTGAATGTGGATTTTGGCAAGAACAAAGCACTGGCCAGCTGAAAACCAGGCCCAGTTGAGACCCCCCTGAGGCACCCAAATTTTCCAAACCCTTGTCATAATCCTGCTCTTCAGTTCTTCATTACTTCATTTAAAACATTTTTCTTTATACTCCCAGTGTTGGCCTCACTAGTTGTCTTGGTTTTTTTAGATGTCTAACATGTTTACTCAAGTAGCTTTTGTTATGTTTTGAGCTTTATCTCCCGTTTGAATCCTCTTCACCCTTTTTTTATTTCTTAACCAAATTTTCCAGTCTGGTATTCTGTACATTTGGTTACCTCTAACTTTTACTAAGTATTCCTCTTAAAAATACCACTTTGGTTTTGTAATATGGTGGATTTTGCTCCTGGAACAACTCTCTTTGGACAGCTCGCTTTGGCCAAATTGCATGTACATCTGTTCTTATTAATGAAACATTATCTAACATTACACGGTATTCAAAATCTGTCTGAAGATCAACATTTAAATGCTTTAATTCTACCATCAATCAGCTGGCTGTTGTGAAAAAGCATTATCCTCATTTTAAAATCACTTCGGGTGTTTTCCTTGTGCAATAAAATTAACATAGTCATCTTAAAAATCATCAAGGATACTCATTATGTTCTCTGTGTTATCACTGGAGATTTAAACATGGCACATGCTCTGTGGCCAATTAAAACATTGCTCTGAGATTTCTGTTCTAATTGCAGGACTCAGATTGGAGTCTGGGTTTGGAGAGGTGGAGCGGGTGTGAAGGGTGAGGGCAACAAAGTCTCTGGTTATTCCTGCCCAGAATACACTGGGATACATTTCATATAAACAAAAGTAAAATTTGAATAAACCAAAACTTCAAACCCGACCTCATGGATAAAAATCCTAAATAGCAAATGTGTTGTAAGATGTTTTTAAGTTTTCTTTTATTGCCACTATTGCTTTGAGAAGAGAGATGAAACCATTGAAGTTGTGAAAGTGCACCTGAGGAATCTCAGCTGGTAACTAAAATGAATACAATTTTCCTCCTTTACCTCAAAGATATGGCAACCCTCACGTGCTGCATTGAAAACCTAATATTAGATATGGACTGTTCCAGTGCCAAGCATCTTGGTTGAGAGGTCTGATTGTTGCGGGAAGAGGAACAGTACAAACCTTGTCGTTTTCCCACCCAGTATCATTAGCTTCCCCCTTAGCATCTTGTAGCTATTCCTAAAATCAGCTGCATTAGTCTCAGCACTGTGTCTCACTGGAGTTGAGTGGGTGAATTTCAGCGCCTGGTGGGTGGCTTTGTCCAGGTGTCGGAGTCCCAAAAGAGACATGCTTACCTATTGCCCTTTTTCACTTGTTTCTCTCTTTCTTTTTTTTTTTTTTTTTTTTTGTAACTGGAGACAGCACTGGGTCACCTCTGCAGTCCATTTTAGCTAGCCTGGAGTTGCAGCTTCATCTCTTGCTCAATATTAGGGCCTCCATGACAGTAGCAAAAACAGGGCCTTACACACACCTCTTCACTGGAAACATGGCAGCAAATGGGAAAATGTGCTGTAGTGCCTCTGCTCGTCTTCCTCCTCGCTCCCTTACCCGAGGAAGTGGGAGGCGAGATGGCAGCAAGACGTAGAGTGAGCTTGACACGTTTTTCTCTCCGCTCTCCTTGCCCAGGTGCCTCTCAGCAGTGTTGGGGAGGCAGGGGTGCATACTTGTACGACTTGATTCCGCTGTCTGTTTTGGGAAATGACTCGAGCCGCTTTCCATCTAGAATGCCTAGAGATGGGTGGCTGGGAACCATGACTCCCACCCTCTCCCGCCTTTGGCTGCCACGCTCCCACTCATGGCAACACCGGCGGCGTGGGGATTCAACCCCCTCCCCGGAAGACACCTGCTGCGTGCTTTTTCATAGTATTTTCATTGCGGCGGTCGCTTCCAGTCGCCCGGCGGAGCGGCTGGGGGTCCCGCGGGCCGGGCGGGTGATCCATCCCGCCTCCCGCCGGGGCGCGGAGGGGCGCGGAGGGCCGCGCTGCCGCGGCGGGGCCAGCAGAGGGAGCGCACACGACGCGGCGCCGTCGCGGCCCCGGCCCTGCTGCGGCGGGAGTTGGGGGTGTGTGGGGGAAGGTCGTTTCGGAAACCGCCGCGTTCGGTCCTTTCCGCGGTCCGGCTGTGTCCTGCGCGATGCGGAGTGAGGGGGAGTTTCCAGCGTTCCTCGTCGCGGTGTGGTTCAGGCGGTTCCTGCCGCGGGGCTGAAGCGCCGGGCAGGGAGTTGTGCGGCTGTGGTTTGTTGGACGAAGCGTCGTCAACCATGAGCAGCCACTTCTGGTTTTAAGCAGGTGATGTTTCTGGGGAAGCCGTCGCAGGCAGGCTGTTGATGCTTGAAAAGTGCCTCTGCGGCCGTCGTTACCATCCCTGGTTCAGGAGCTGCCGTGCTCTGATGGGGATCCAGGCCCCAGACGGCGCTAACACCTGTCCTCGGTCCCAAGCTCCAGTGGTCCTTGATGTAGCGATGGTTTGATACATCTTTCCTGTGAAAATGAGGACACTCTGAGAAGAGAGCTAAGTCGAACAAGGAAAAGATTCACAACAAAACCTATACATCAGAACACCTGACTTCTGCATCTAGCACTCGGAAAGGGCCAACTCCTTTATGGTCAAAAACTACCCCAAAGAGGCTGTGATTTGAGACCCACAAACCCGTGCTTGATGGGGTATTCCTCCACCTGCACAGAAGACCACTGGCTTCAAGGGAATCTTCACAAACCGTTTTGCAAGAGTAGACCTGAAGTCAGGAACACAGATAAGAGATACAACATCAGTTTGTCCATTGCCTTTGATTATATTCTTAGCCCATCCTTGTGCGCTATCGAATCTTTATTTTCTCTGTATAGTGGGGGAAATGGCTACTCCTGATGTCTCTAAGTCCCTCTCAAAAGCTTTTATCTAGCAAGGTGCTCTGGAGGACTGTGCTAACTCTGGGTGAGTTTGTGGTGTATAGATATATATTAACAATCCTATAAGTTGATGTTTCTACCTGTAAAAGATCTAGAGTTGTCTAATACCTTTCAAGCAAATCATCAAAACAAGCAAGAACAAAGATGATGGGGAAGGAAAAGAAAGCAAGTATTGGAATGTTCTGGGTATTTTTGAAAAGGATTAACAGTAATCAAGCTTGGATCTGCAGAGATATTTTTTTTTCCCTGACAAGCCCAAAACACTCCCTTCCCCGTGAGCGCTTCCTGCTCAAATCACTCTTGGTTGCCAAGGTCCCCTCCATGTAGGCTGCAAGTCTGTGGCTTCTTCCATTCCGAAACAGTCTTCCCCTGAAAGCTTCACCTGAACTTGGAGAGTGGAGGCAATTGAAAGGAGTTAAGAAGAACTGGTTTTGGTTTGCATAAGTCCAAGATGTTTTGTGAGGTGGAAATAGCTTCTACTACAGAGACTTCTGCTGCTTCTCAGTTTTGAGTGTAGTACCATTAAAAGAAAGATGAAGGAAGCCACATGAAGGAGAGAGCAAGTAGCTTGTGCGATCTCTTCCCCTCCTGCATGCTCACAGAAACCTGAGACTTTTTGGAGGCTGACACAAGGGTAAACCTGAAACCTGAAACTGGCTTGTCCTGGAGGAGCTGCGATTTCCAGTACAGGTCCTGCTGCTGTGCCATCTTGGGTTATATTATCCTGGTGCCAGTGAAGTGCTTTGTATATCCAGCCAAGAGATGCTGGTAGTCCCAGCTGCACTCAGTGTTGTGGCTGAGCAACACAAGAGGAATTGCAGCAGCAATGGAAACCTGTTCCACTGAGAGACACACACATATATAGGCTGCAGCAGCCCATTCATGTTTGATACCAGATTTTGAAGTGGTTGTTACATCTATCACAAGAGTAGACAAGGGAGCAAAGCCATTGCTTTCAGTTTGGTGGCCCACCTGGCCAAGGGAGATGCTGTTTTGTTGAACAACTCTTCAAATGCCTTCTTTAATCACTGTATGTTTTTACACATTTCCACAAACCCAGATCTTTATTTGCAGGCATCCTATTGTGTGCTCTTGCTATCATTGCTAGCTTTTCTCTTCTTCAAGAATGAAACTCAACTTTAACAGGTAATAAAGCCTATTGGGGGACAACAGAACATTCCCAGGAGATAAACTTGAGATGAAGATTCAAAGCTAGTTAGCATGCCACCCTCATCACCCAAACCTATCCAGCTGTGAAGCGCTCTTATCTCAGGGAAAGTAGCATCTACTCTGCTTAAAATACACCTTGAGGGTACAGTCGGGGACTGTGACATGTTTGTACCCCAGTGCTGAACCACATGCCAGCCCCAGACATTGCAAAGAGGAATGGCTGCTGCTAACAGTTTCAAGTGCGGAGCAGAAAAGACCTAAGAAAGAGGGGGGAAAAAAAGCAGGAAAGAGCTTATGCTTGGATGTCTAGGGCCATCTGCCACCGCAGAAGTACAATACTGGATTCTTGAAATGTAAAAATAGATCTCAAAAGAGACATGTTTTAATGAACTGAACACAAAGAAACATGGTCGAAATAAACTGAAAACAGAAGCAAGGTTCAAGGATCTGTTTGTTAAATGAACACCCAAAGCCAGAATATGTTTTTCGTGCTGGAGAATGCTGGCTGTCTGGTTTCTGCTAAAGCCTCTGGTCGCTCTTTGGGATGCATGTGGGAGAAGGAGGGGGTGAATGGCAGCCCTTGTTTGTCCTCTCTTGAGGAATCTAATTATGTATCAATTGATTTCAAAGCCTGGAATAGTAACTCTCTAGAAAACACTCGCTCAGAGACATTGTTCCAATTTTCGCCTGTTCATAATTTATTCACCTCCAGTTTCAATGAGGAGGGCGCTCCCTCATACTGATTCGGCCCCTGCAAGTTGCAATAGAAAAATCCTAAGTTTGGAACTTGTGAAAAACAAAACCAATGAAAACACATGCACACAGAGCAGCGCTGCTGGGCAAGAGAGAAGGAACAAATGGCAGCTCCCCCATCGTAGGGCTCATGCACACCGCTGTGGCGGGCAGCCCCCCACCATGCCCTGCTGGGAGGGGAGTTGTCCTGGAAATAACCGGGGGCGGGGGAGGGGGACCAGGAGAGCAGCAGCACATCCAGAGGGGCACCACGGTGCCCTGAGCGAGCAGGGTGCAAGGTAAAAGCTGCTGGTAGTCTCCTGGTACTCCTGGTGCAGAAAAAAACACAAAAGGTTTTGGTAGCCCACCCCCCACCCCCAACC
>VXBZ01006302.1:120835-187322 GCA_013399135.1 Heliornis fulica | reverse complement strand
CCACGCCAATAAAGGCAACACACATGTGTAATTATAACATTTGTATATTTATGTCCACAAAATTCCCCTTAAAATGTACACTCTTCAGTATACTGAACACACTACATATGGTGTTCTTCCAAGACGATTGCTTAATTGTCTAAGGTTGGAGACAGATGATCTTTACGGTCACTTCCAACACAGACCAGCCTGTGATTCTAAAGTAGCACTGTGACCAAGGTGTTAAAGGAGACTAATATGAAAATATGTGGCTTTTAATCCTAAAAGTCTGACTTTAAATTCACTGTTCTTTTTGAAAACAAAATGACACCCAGACACTACAGTACATGCAGCAGTGTATTCTGTGCCTGTCTCTGGTGTGAAATAAGAGCAGAAGGCTGGACCGTTTGTCAATCATGCATTGTCATGTGCTTCTCAGAAGGCAACTGAAGCCAACCAGCCTGCAATCATGGGGCTGTAGACTGGAAACCTAAGGGGTGCTGCAGCCATGTGCCATTACCATCAATACCAGTTTGCA
The DNA here is from genome assembly GCA_013399135.1 of Heliornis fulica. Lineage (NCBI taxonomy): Eukaryota > Metazoa > Chordata > Aves > Gruiformes > Heliornithidae > Heliornis > Heliornis fulica. The sequence continues at coordinate 186,805 of VXBZ01006302.1, read as the reverse complement.
GGACTTTGTTCTTTCCACTGAAATGTTACATCTACATGGCTGACAGAAATGGGTGATGAATACAAACAGATTTCATGGGATACCTTGCATTCTTTCTTTCATTCCAAAACAACTGCTTTGAACTGAGCAGCAGAAAGCTATTTTGAGTGCTCGGGTCTTTGGTAGTCAAGTGCAGAAACTCTCTCACTCTTGCCCTTATGGCTATGTTTTAAGCATCCCCACACCCAGGTTCAGCAAAACAGGATGTGGTACCCACAGTTCTCAAAACTCTGCCATGTAGTTTTAGCATGAGGTTCTGTATGTCATGTGTACATCTTATGGCGTTCAGGTCCAACACTTCTTTGAATGGTTTTAAGGGCAAAATAATCTGTCCTCTGATCTGTTCCACATCTTATACATCTTATATTTCATTTGCATTCATTTGCATTCATTTGTTGAATGCAAATTGAAGTTGCAGTTCAAAAATGTTGGCGTAATCTTCCTACTGCTAATGCTAATATTCTGACTTGCCATTTCTGTCTTCAGTAGACTTGGGAGTGCTGTTACCAGCCCTGAGCATACGAGCCTCTTTCAAAAACTCTCCAAAAACATTTTCCTTAAGTTTTCTGTCTCTGCAACCAAAATACTCAAATTGGGGCAGTCCAAGAGAATCTGTGGGTTGAACTACTTGCCCACATCCTTTCCAGCAGAGTGTTTTCTGTTTCCCTTTTTAAAGTCATATGTTGATACACAGCATAAAAAGCAATAAATGTGCATCAAATATTGCAGATGGGTAATGTGGCAGAATTAATTTCCTAACCTTTAGGTAAAAAGCTTTAACATTTTTCAAATGTAAGATCCTATATTAATTTCATGACTACCATGAAGGTTCCTATTACGTCATTACCTGGGAATATTCCAGTAGAATTTTACAGCATACCAACTGGACTGAAGAAATAAAGAAGAATACCTCTAACACCGTAAATTGGGAACTGGCAGAAACATAGCTCATACTATTCAGATAAACCATATTTTAGACAACAGAGGGTCAGCCAAAAGATTATATGAACAATTCTTTAGAGTATATTATAAGTTATTTTATGCATGAGAAATGTTGAGAGAATGTTGAAGAGCTCAGACTATGTAACTTTTTTCACCAGTTTTACAGGTATAAATTAAAATGTCAAGTGCTTCTAATAGGTTAGTTTATGGGACTGTGGTAAGTATTTATAGAGATTGGTCTGGATGCTTTTCCATTAGGTACAGTACTGTACAGTTTTTGGCTCATACTTGAAGGAAGTTATAAACCAAAGTGGGTTCCTCATTCCTCAGCATTTGACATATTCTGATTGCAAAACATTTGGGGTTTTACACGATTTATTGTAAATAATCTCTCCTATAATGTTCACAGCACAATAATTCACAACCCTGAGGCAAGAGAGTTCTTCAGAAATGACATTATACAGAAGATAACTTTTCAGAATTTATCATTTGCACATCATGTTCAGAATCTATAACACATGTAAAGTGGTCAAATCCTCATCTTTCAAATTTTTTTTTCTATCACTTTGTGGTATTTTATTAAAAATAGTTACCAGCAGCCTAATAGCTTGACAGATAGCTCAATATGTTACCACATCCCACAGTAGTATAAATTGGAAGTGGGGAAACAAGACAGATTCCTGGGTATGAGATGACTAGCACTAGGTGCTGTGTACTGAGAACCGGCTTTGTCATCTCTTAACAGCAGATGAGACAAAAGCAAAGACTAAAACAAAGAAAAAGTATATGCCACTAGAACTATGTTGTTAAAATGACACATTTTCTTAAACAAGAAAAATGGGTCTGCTTTTACTAACCTTTAAGTCACAACCAGAGTCAACCATTTCCCCTTGTATTAACCTGTTTTCACCTGACTTTGCTCACTGTTCTCTTTGAAGGTGAAATTATGATAAATTATTGTTATTAATATTTATAATCCTAAAAAGAACATTCTGTACAGTCAAATAATTGGAGTTAGAATCTAACAGTTGGGTTCTGTTCCCAGGTTTATGGCCAACTCAGGGTATAAAGGGGAATGTGCGCACTTAATTAAAAGACTTCTTGTTCTTTTCCCAACCCTTTCCACCCAAACCCCTATGTCTGGAATTTTAAAAAGCTGTTAAAGAAACTTAGATTCCTGAGCACAAATCCGTTATAACTAGTCAGTAGCAACCATAAAAGGATGCCCATTCCCTTTAAGGGGAGAAGAGGGGTATCAGTGAGGGGCAATCCACTATTAAAGAGTTGTACACGTAACCCTGGAGAAGATGAGCACATAGAAGAGAAACAAGGCAGATGCTGGGTCAGATGCTGTGGCCCTCAGGAATAGATACTGATTGGGCAAAATAAGAAAATCAGTCATTTTGTTTGTCCAAAGAATACTGTAGTCTTAGGACAGAAGCTTTAGCAAGATGTCTTTCTCCCACTTGCTCCACGTTTTATAACTTTGTGTCATCCTATGGGAGATGTTGCAAGGGAAGGATCTCTGACTTTACCCCATTCTGCAGGAAAGGTCCAAGCTCACCAGAAGGCAGCTGAGTACCCCAATTTAAGGCTACAGTTATGCTGACGCAACACTGTCCAAACAAGGAGGACAAGGACACTTTTGATCCAGGGAAAGTCTACCTGAACCAGCACACTCCTGTTAAGAAAGAGTGGACACCTCTGTGCTTCTGTCTGTCTGATTTGGTGCAGTTCCCATGAGGAGATACAGGACTGCAGAGGAGAGCAAATCTGCACTTGGTGAAATAACAAAGTCGGACTAGTCTGACTGCAGTGATTTATACCCAAGCATTGTAGGACCAGAGGTCACAAAATCTTTACAGGCAAAGATCAGTTTTATCAAACGATAGCTGTTTGTGATAATCAGCATCCTGCACACAACTTACCACCATTGTTCAGTGAGGATCTAAAATGAGAAATCATCAGCTTTCTTCCAAAGGAAAAGTCTTTGCAAAGCCTTTTTTATTTGCTAGCTAATGAGACCAATTTCACTGCCTATGATGACACTTTGCCTGTTCAAGCCATTCCTCAAAAGCAGCTTCCCTTTATGTCCACCTATGAAAGATGATGATATTCTCCCTGAGGTTTTACCTTTATACATAGTTTAAATCATGCCTTGGCTTTGCGCTGAGTACTAATATGTGTCTTTGTTCTCTAAGACAAGCATTTCTTTTACCTATCATGGAGTACAGTGCTAACGGGTCAGGTCTCTCAGTGAAGCAGGGATCCCTGCGTCATTTTAATAGTGTTTCGGAAGTTCAGGGGCAGCAGTGAAGTTAAATCTCAAAGATGCCTTCTTTAAAATTGGGAAAGAGCTATCACCCAAGACACCAGAACCCACACATGTTAGTATTTCATATGAGGAGTTCTCTCCTACTCCCAGCAAGAACAAAAAGGATATGTAAGACTTGGAGCTTTAAGTATTGCATCTAAATCCATATTTCACATAAATAAATAGCCTAGTTTACAGAAGCATTGAAATACCAGATGTACAGCGCTTCCACTTATTACAATCAGGAACCTAATTCCCAAAGGGGAAAAAAAAAGAAAAATGAAAAACCTTTCAAAGCAGATCCTGCTTGTATCCTATTCATGAAATTTGACTGGCTTGGTGTTTTCATGATAGATGTTCTGCAGAACCTGAGCTGTCGTTCTCTTTAAATGAGCCACAAAATTACAAAAACACTTCAAAAACTGAGCAAATTGTAAGCCCTGTGGTGCTGAACATGCAGACAACTAAAGACAATGCTCTGCAAGCTGTGTGAGTTCGCAGGGCTCTGTTCCTCCCAAGGGATTAAGCCTAACCCCTAATGATGGCACTCAAATGTGTCAACACTGATTATTCAAATTCTGATCATCTCAGCCTATGAGACAGAGAAGGTTTGGGGAGCCACTGGAGAAAGAGAAATACAGAGGAAAAGTGTTAGGAGGTGAACCAAAACAGGCAGAAGGGAACAAAAGAGAGAAAAGAGGATGGGGACAGGTGAAAAATTCAGAGAATACACAGCGATCTGTCTATATAAAATGTGAGCGCTTGCTAAATCCCGAAACAGGGAGCTTAAATAATGGTGATGCCTGTTTATTTGGTTCCTGTAAAAATCTGTTTGCTATCCTTCAGCTTTGTGTGATTTTTTCTGGTGACACCAGCAGGAAATTCTCTGTAGATTGAAGTGGGCCAAAGCCTTGAATATAGATCCCTGCCCACAGGCCAAAATTAAAAATGGGATTTGGCCTTCTCCTGGAGAAGGTCTGAATTCCCTGAGCTGCAATGAGTGACCAGGAGTAGTTGTACAGGCTAATGAAGAGGTCGATTACAGACACAGACCTAAGTACAGGTATTGAAGGTCAAAGCAAGGACCCAAAACCTGAAAAAAACACCACCACAAAAAATAATGAAGGCTTTGGGTGACATTTTTCAAAGCTTCCAGCAGGAGATGAACAGATGGAGCCTGTGTGTATTTCCAGTGTTGTGTTTTGAACTTTTAGCTCAAAAGGCCTAGGGGTAAAATTAACACTTAATAAATATGAAGTTTTCAAATATTTATTGCTTTGATAGAAATTGCTCCTAAATAAAAGGAAGAGTTGACACCAGTCAAAATAATCCCAGAGAAACATCTTTGTCCAATCCTCAGGAAACCTTGCCATTTTTCTTACCCCTCTCTCCCGCCTTTCCTTGTCATTGCTTATTTGTTTGTATATTGATGCTCATTTATTGTCAGCAGTTAATAATTCATCTTGAATTACCAAGGCTCGATCATTACAAAACATGCACCATCCCTCCACAGATTGGCTGTGCAGCCGAGACAAACGACATGATAACACCACATGTAGTACATGTATATGTAGTATAGGTATACCTTGGCACTTCAGGTGAAATGCATCCTGCGTGACCATAATGTAAGGACAGAATGAAAACCTAAAGGTCAGATGCTTGCATCTTTGTTGAGAACACCACCAAATGCCAATGGAGATTGACTTTGGTCTTCATCAGCCACAGCAGTGACAATTCTGAATCTTCCCAGCAGTGACCAACAATGATCCTTGCAGGCAGCAGAAGATTAATGAGAGCTTGACCCCTCTGAATGTCAGGCTTGAGGAGCTCATTGTCGCAGGACCCTCTCATCAATACAAACATACAATAGGCTTCCATTATTATTCAGAGCAAAGTATTAGCGACCGGTAGCCTAACTCTGAGTATCTTCAGTGTTATTACCAGCTGTGCAGCATTAATCAGCCTAACAATATTAGTGAATGAAAACTGTGGTTTGACTTGATACTGCTGCACAGAAGAGCCATGTATAAGCCTAATCTCTCCACGCCCTGGAATAGCTGACCAGGAGGGCGATGCAAAGGCACAACTGCATGGACAGTCGTAGGGCACAGGAGGCACTGAGGTGTATGGGAGTTTTCTACTGGATCTCTCTCCATACCAGAGGCAAGGTGAGGGAACACCCACAGCCCCCTGTTTGGTCAGGAAGGACAGTGCAAGGCCCCAGAGCTCAGACATTACCCAGATCTGGTGGAAGAAGTTACATCCCACGCCAGCCTGAGATTTGGCTCAAAGGCTAAAAGGACAGTGCAAGGCACTCATCAAAACACAAATGTTGGCTGTAAAAAAATATGGATTTGAATCCAAAACGTTGTAGTCATGTTGTCTCTGCATTACCATTGTGACTCTGATGTCATTAAAATTTGCATTCAGCACCCGTCCCTAACGTTCAATTATCACAAGCTTTGAAGCAAGGCACACAAGACCACATCCCATAGTATTTAATGGGAAAATAAGATATTGTCACTGTACTTAATGCAGTCTATTTCAATTTCATAACATTTTTAAAATCACAAGGAGGAGACACATAAAAATAGCTGAATGATGCTGTCAGACTTAAATGGATGCTTGCTGTTAGATTTGTAAGTGGTATACCTGAACACTGGACAGATTGCTGCTTTATAAATATGTATAGTAATAATGCCAGGGAATCTGTTGTGGAAAGAGCACTTAGACTGGTCAGATTTTTATTCCTTGATTAAAAAATTAATAACAAGCATTTCACTATAATTTTTGTAGCAGCAAACCCACATTCGTGCTGTTTCTTTGTGGATCTAAGTAAAACAGGATTGACCCCTGAAGTCACTTTTTAATAATTAACTCTCTCTAAGTTCATTAAACACTAATTGAAGCCACAGCAGAAAAAATTGTGAAGTATATGCAGACAGACAGAAACACCAAATGTGATTAAAGATACTGACTGTGGTATATATGTGCAATACAGTACACACGTTATAGATTTCAAATTTAATTCCATAGAGATTTTTAACTCCTTTATCCCATGATAAATCCTACCAAGTTCAGTGCTACTACAAGTTCCATTAACAAAGAGTTGCAAGCTAAATGGCATGGGAATCTTAACCAATACTCTTTGGAAAGATCTGGAGAAGTAGACTACAAACTGTGCAAGAAGATGCAATCCCTGAAGCATATTTTGGTACTCTGACATGGGATAAAAAATGGATACAGAGATTCAACAATCTTGAGAGTCCAGGTTTTAAAAATTAATATGATTTTCACATTTATAAAAATGCAATAATTTCAATATATATAAACTTGACAGCTTTCAGCATTAAAAGTCAAGTTACTGAAGTTCCATTGTATTCACTCAAGTGCCAAAACTGACAGGTTTGTAGCAATAAAATCATTGCAACTAGATCAAATAATATAAACTGAGCAAACATTACTGCTCATTGCTTTCCAACCTTTTGCCCTCCAGAACCCATAACATTTAAAGTATGGGTTCAGACTCCAACAAACTGCCACATTTGCTCTTCCTAGTTAAAGTTCCCGTGGACTTCTCAAACTCATCCCCAAAACATGGGAACTGCTGTTGGAACTGCCTCCATGAGTGGCACAGTGTTCAGACAGAGAATTTCCTCAGACAGACAGAAAAGGACTGAGAGTCTGAGTCTGGGTCTCAGGAGAGCTGGTCCTGCCACAGCCTGCTGCATGACTTCAGGCAAATCACTCAACTCCCCTGCCATAGAATTGATGCTGGCAATAATGAGTATTTCTGCTCTACCAGCATGTAAAGGCCCCAGATCTGAGCTTCCTAAGTCCAGGTGTTTCCAATCCTGCAAGATGTTTGCAGCAGAGATGGGTTCAGGGCTTCACTGCTCAGCCTTGGCATGACTCCAATGAACCCAGTGAAGTTGAAGATCTAGCCAGTACTGCACAGGCAGTCGCTAACAAAATGAGGCTCCAGTTTCATTAGGCTCTTCTAAAGATTATTCTAACACAAATAACATAGAATGAGAGCATGAAAAAAGCCTGAGGTGTTCCACCCTTTTGAAAAATTCACATTGATTTTAATGGACTTCAGCTCTGCTCTTTGATAGTACTTCCACACACTCATCCTTGGTACTTTTCAGTCTTTCTAATTCTAGGGATGTTGTAGGGAAGGAAACTACAAAGAGGAATTAATGGAGCTGAGAAAAAGCTAGGAAAAGTTATGAGCCCAGTCTGTTGTGACAGGGCCAGGAGTTTTATAGTTTACATACAAAGAGGTTTACCTGGGGTGCTTTTAGACATCCCTGGTCTAGGAACCTACACCTCTTGTGTCCCAACCCAGTACAGGGCAAAACCTGGATCTGTATTAGCTCTTGCTCTCACTCTGGTTTCTGGTTGAATATCCAGCACAGCACACATCAAAAGTCCAGTTTAGGAGACTCCAGGAACAACCATTGTATGCACAACAACTTGGTGTACTTTAAAATCAAAGACTCATAGGTTGGAAAAGACCTTTAAAGGTCATCTAGTCCAACACCTCTGCAGTAAGCTATAAAATATGCTGTAAGACAGTAAAATAAGCCACACTATTTAAGAAAGGATAGATGCTAAGTGGTTATGGTACCAGTCTTCAGGAACCAGGGAACACTGAGTACATGTTTTGCCAAAAACTTGAGTAAATCACTTAGACTTACACCTATGCAGATTGCCAGGTCACTTCCTACTCCCACTCTTAAACCACAAATTATAATACAAACATTTACATTTTCCCCAGCAGCCGAACAGAATCAAAGTGGGAATTCTGCTGAAATAGGAGTGGAGTTCTCATGCAAGTAGGAGGTGGGACACTGTCTCCATGCGCAAACTCACCCCACTGCTCCTTCAAATGCACTGGATGGACTGAAAGTCTTGCCTGCAGTGGACTGACAAGTGCTCTCCTCCTGGCTCACCACAGCTTGGTCCAGGAGGGCCCAAATGGACAACGAAGGACAGGCAAAATGTGCACAAGGTTGGCTCCAAGTGTCACTACATTATGCACTATTCTATACTAACGGGAATATAGTATTATTCTTGGAAATATAACTGCATCAGGAGAGTAAATTCTCATTTTCATAAGTTAATTGAATCAGCCATCTCGCCATTAAAGATGTCTTAAGAAATGTTTAAAAAAAACCAAAAAAACCCCCACATTATGAGGTCCAAGAGAACAAAAGAGGACAAAGGAATGTCCAAATCTCAATATTTTTACTTTTTTTTTTACACTCTTATAGCTAGTAAAAAACCAAACTTTTCTTAGTTTAAAAAAAAATCTAATTTATTTCTGGATTTAGAATGTGGTCTGCCACATTTGGTCAGTAAAACCACTGCTAATAAAAACTAGGCCGTCGCTACTTAAATAAAAGAGTTCCACTAAAGTTCATAATAATGGCACAATAAAAGAAAAAAAAATTAAAAAGTGAGATGCAGTGATTCCTCAGAGGTTATACATGCAAATTGCCCTGAATCCAAGCAACAGTTCAACAAGAAAAGCAATATTTTGGGACAACAGTTCTGCTTTTGTAATGAGCCTGTAAGATTCATTCCACTGAAATAGCTACAGGTATATTATACCCCATGAACTATTACAAAATTAAACTTCATAAGCAATATGCCAGTGCTTTGTGTGATGCATTTGCTAAAAGAATCATTCAATTTATCATGTTTTCCTGAAGCGTTATGAGACAAGGTCTTTGAATAAAACTCATTTCATTAGGCTACCTTGTTACATGGGAAGATAAGATCTACACTTGACTAAAGACATCATTCCATCATGCCCATAATCACCCTACCTGGAGAAGTAAACATTCAGGACCTTAGAAAAATGACATTGTACTGCCTCACTAATGGTACTAAAAGNAAAAAAAAAAAAAAAAGGTCCAGATGGACATGGTGAAAAATTATTTGAAAGCAAATTCAAGTACACAAAAATCCTCTTCCATATGCACTGGGGCAAGTCATTTAGGCCAGGCATTCACCCCAGCTTGGGCAAATATCGTGCAGTGGTGTGAGGTGCTTGAAAACCAAATCAAGGGGCACTTACTGCATGATATTGATCCTGCTTTCCTAGGCCAGCTATAAAAGGTGTAGCTCTGTAACCCTTACATGCACCCAGTCCTCACATGGATGCTGCTACACTGCTTATAAAAACACATACATTTGCGTAACTTATTTTGTTAAATATCCCTGAAAAAAATCCAAGTTCTAGTCCAAACTGTGACACAAATTTGGTTTAATTTTTCAGTGCTTCAGTTTCTCAGCTTATGCAGAGGAAACAACTGATAATAAATACCCAGAAGGTAGGTGTTGCCATGCTATTTTAGAAGACCATGTGATGTATTTTGATATCTTAAACAAAATATTGAGAAGTATTGAAGACTGCAATTTTTTTTCCAGTTTCCCTTTGCTCCAATTTTATGAAGCTTGACATGGAATATCTGTGATGTGAGTGAGAAGCAGCTCCACTGAAGTCAACACATTCAAGTTCAAGGCAGAAGCAGAGCTCTGGTTTAACAAACTATATTGCATGTTTCATATGAAAAGGTCATACATTAGCCCCACAGCAGGCCACATCATGTACTAATATAGAAAAACTCCATTTCTGAAATCTCCCTGGGGCAATTCAGCATCCCAAAATTAAAATTGGGATAAGGCCTGCACACAAGGCCAAGATGTTCCCAGACAGAACATTTAGTTACTCTTTTCTACCAGGATTCACACTGATGGCCACAAGGTAATTTGATGAGAAAAATTAAAACATCCTTTTCTTTCTCTGGGTTTATCTTTAGACAGATAATTTCCTCATTCCAGCTTGCTGGGCAATTGCACAACTGCTCTGGCCAGCTCCAAATGGAGGAGACAAGAACACAGTGTTGGGAAGGAAATGAGGGATGGGTTGATATGGTATTATAACAAATTCATCTCTTGCAACCTTTACAGGATTCTAGCTGGAAAGTTAAATATGTTCAAAGAGATATTTTCCATTGCCCTTTCACCTCTAAGCTGTAAGTCTATACTTCCTTCCAAAACCATTTTTAGCTCTGTGGTGTTACTGAACCCCTTGTTGATAAACACCACAAACAGATCTAGTAAGAGAGATAGTTTTCCATCAAAAACTTTTCTGGATAGAAAATAAAAAATTTTAATTAACTTCAAAATTCTTTTTGTCTTGCAGTGAAAACAGGAATTTTTTTTTTATATTACTACTTTTGCCTTTCCTTTTTTTATTCACACTCTTACCATCTGCATCATTTATGTCTTCTCTTTTTTTCTGTGTTATCAGCAGGAGAGACAAAATGAAAAACATGATATATTCTTTGTGGGGAAAAATGTTATGTGGGATACTACTTCTAATGACTATGTTTCCATTCTCCTGCTGAAAAATGAGAAAATTTTAGCTATTCTTTTGTCTTGGTAAACGAACAGTTAAAAACTCATGCTATTTGATCAGCTATTCCTAGCACCTTAGTTGTAGAATACTTCATACTCCTCAGAGGGTGACTACCCTGCTAATAAATGTGTTTCACTTAGAGAAGCTGAAGATGAAACCTCAGATGTATTTTCTTGTCTTTGTCTCCTACCCAATTCTCGCAAAAATTCTTTCTCCATACTTAAGAGTTCCTAGCAGCAAAGTTTCTCCCTTACAAGCAATGCAAGAATAAGCTACAATTCTGTTAATGGTATGTGTATATATCCTCATTGCTACCCATTCTGGTGTTCATTATATGGATTTTGGATTCAATAGTGTATATGTCAACCGATGTGAGAACCTGTCCTGGAAATTCTAAATCGACTCCAATTTCCAAATAGCCAACAAGAAGTTAGCTTTTTTTTTTTTGAAGTCCTTGTTTGATGAGGTGTTTGAAGGAAATACATTCCCTCTCTCCCAGCTAAGCTATCAGCATCAAGGGAGAAGCAAAGGATGAAAAAGCAAGCAAGCAAGCTCCTTCAGAGAGCTGCGTGCTCTGCTGATGGTAGGATTTGGACACAGCACAAAGGGCATGGGGACAAGGGAGTTTCCATTTACACAGGTCAGCGGTGTGTCACAGAGCTGTTAAAAGCACTTTGTCTAGACTGTGTGTTCTTCGATGAAGAAATTCTCCTTTTACTATAAATATCTGTTCAGCACTTTGCTACGGGTTTCTGACAGGGATTTCACCAGGATCACCATTCTCACACAAGACACATATTCAGCTGAAAGACTCAGAACTATGCTCAATTATGGCAAGGACCAAAGTCAAAGCTCTAGGAAACATAAGCACAACAGAACTAACTCACAAAACGCTTGATTTGTCAGGATGGGAATATATCTGGACAGACAGCTCTGTCCTAAAACCCTTCCTCAGATGCCACCACTGTTGGCTGCTTCTAAAGCTCTGGGGATGCAGATAAGATCTTAACATTCACCGGCGCCTTAGAGTGGATTAAATAGATAGATTTTAAAGACTCACTAACCTGTCTTCTGAAAGGAAAATAAAACACAAACACACCATTGGGAAGAGTCTGAGAATGAAATGGGAACAGAACATGAGGAAAAACACCTAGAAAAATGGAAAGAAATATGACCTCATTGAAAGTGCTTTCCAGCCTTTTACAAATTGCAATCCCCAAAACATTTTTCAGCAGTGCTGCACATCTTTGCATAATGAATTCAAGATTATTAACAATAGGTTTGATTTCCTTAGTTACCTTTTGTGATTCCCTTAGAAGTAGTCCACTGACCCTCAGGGTCCACTGGTAACTGCTGTGACAGTATAATTATGATATACTAAGTACGGAGGGACAAATTTTCAAAGAGCAGGGCTGGAATTTCACTTCATAAATGGAAGTAATAATATTCAAAGTAACACAATTATATCCAAACATGGCATGCTTAGAAAATGTAAGGACACATAATTTCTTAATCATTCGCTATAAATGTCTTTATACTGCAACAAGATCTTCCTAAAAAGAATTCTCTGTCACTCCCATACTGAACCCTGTGTCTACCCATCTTGTACTTGGCAGCATTATATACTGTTAAGTTAAAAAAACAGCCATATGATATGAGGCCATATCCTCAGCTGGAGTAAATCAGCTCTGCTGAAGCAACAGAGCCCAGTTGATGTACACCAGCTGAAGTTCTGGACAATTTTTCAAAATAAAAGTACTCTGAAGTGACCCAAACTGCAGCTTCCTAACAACCTGGTAGAGCATATGAATGTAAATCTCACAAGTCATTGAAAGATCCTGATCTCACATTTTGATTGAAAATAAAGCCATCAGAGAAGAGATGTATTCTGTCTCATTTTTACTGTCCGAGAGGAGGATGCAGGTGAAGGGAAGCAAAGGATGGCAAGGGTCTGGGGCTGGTGCCTCTTCCTGAAACCACCAAGACAAGAAGGCCGTAGGTGTCAGCTTACCTCTGTTTTGAGCTGTCTCACACAATCCATCCGACCCAGGTGAAAGTCACATCTCTGTCACTTGGCACGTCAGAGTCATTTACATTTATATGTAATTGTTTTTTGAGCATGCATGTGTTCAGAGGAGCCGGGTGGCTTGAGAACTGGTAATAGGAGGTTATCAGAGCCTGTCACCAAAAGGCCACTAAACACCAGAGCAGTTGTCCAAGCAACTGAAAGGTGCTAACTTTCTGATAGCTGCTCAGCAGCTTAGATGAGTTGAATGATTTCAGCCTACTGGACATGTGTCTCTGTCACAAAAAGTCTCTGTCACTGCAGCTGTCAGACAGGACACTTCATGGGTATTGTCAACAGAAAGGTCAAGGTCTGATGGTGTGAGTGTGCAGGTGACCTCCTCCTCTCACTCCAGTCAGTCAGTTTTCCAGGAGGAGTCAGAGACGTGCTGCTGGAACAATGTGGGAGATGTCACCCAGCTGCTGCCCTTGCTGGTCCTCTTCTGGAGGTTAAAGCATGACACCAGACCTGTGGATGTTAAACCTCATGCCTTTCAGAATCATTTAAAAAGCCTGAATGAAGTGCTGTGTAGACAGTAATAAATAAACATGCAGAGAGACTTATAACAGGCTCTGAAAAAAAGCATTTGCAAAACCTATGGCTCAGTACACCTCTCTTACTAAGTTTCACTGACAATGCCAGCAGGTGCCTGGTGGCAGAATTACTGATTTGTATTTTTTTCCCTAGCATCTATTTTACCAAGTGGGTTTGGTTTGGGGTTGGTTTTTTTTTTTTCCCTAGGAAATCTGTAGGATTTATGCTCTTCACGAAGCACCTGCTTCCCACCTAGGAAATAATAATTGTTTCAGGTCTGTCTGCCCTGCAGAGGGATGGAGGTCCAACACACCTATGCAGCTACCAAGAACCCCTACTGGGTTCAGAGAAAGCCATAATTAGGCTGCTTGCCCTCGGCAGCATAAAGTAAGGGGCAAAACCTCCCTCTGTGCTGCAGCAGCAGCCTGAGCCTAAGTCGTTCTGCGCTGAGCAGCCACAGCAGAAGCCCAGCCAGGCATGAGGAATGCAATTTATCAGGGGGCTCACTATGCTCCTCTCCTCTCAATGTGGTGCAGACTTTTCTGGGGGCAGGCTCACTTCCACCTGTGTATTCATGGTAGTGTACATGTTACTCACAGATAGCACGTAGCTGAGGTGGCAAGACCTCGTCATCTACCCATGACAAGTTCAAAGGTGGGTAGCTCCTCAAGTCTGTATATCATTCCTTGTTGCAATTGATGTTAGAGCCAGCTCTGAGTTACCTGCTGCTCTGTCTCTGTAGTTCTCAGCACATGAGCCAAGGAGAAGAAAAAAAATAAAAGGTTAATGTGGATCTGTCTATAGGAGCTGCAGTCAGCTCTCTGGGCTGAAGTGCACCTGTACTGGTAGGGCTTTATGCAGCGGAGGTACTGAAAGGGAACTCAAGGTCTGAATGCCTCAGAACTCAGGATAACTTGGGTATGAGTCAGAGCTTCATATCTGATCTTGTTTCAAGTAAACAGTCATCTCTCAGAGTTTCCTGCAACCTCAAAAATATCCTTCCTCTGCCCACAACTGACCACCTAAGTTCTACCGCACTTTGAGTCTCAGAGCAAGTAAAAAGACAAAAATATCATTCTTGTCATTGCCTTGGGAAATTTCCATCTCTTCATTCTTCTGTGGTTGTTTGTACACCTGCACAGATGATCAAACACTTCAGACGTATTGAAAATACCAAAAGCTGAAACACATGTACCGTGGCAAAGCAGGTGGGTACTGTTATTATCCAAATCTGCTGTCTGGAAGGAGCTGATAAGCACCTCCCCTTCTGAAAACAGAAATTAAAATGTTTCCCTGGTTATGGTGATTAGCTGAGTCCAGATTTACACAAAATTGATCAAAAGACACTTAATAGAGCAAAAGCAGTCACAGCAGCAAACACTGGCATGAACAGCTGGATCCTACTCTTGTTGGATCATCAACAACATCAAAAGTACCTACGTACTTGCCAAGTCACTTCCAGACAGCTCAGGGGCAGATATTTAAAGGCTGGTTTACTTTCAAGGGGATTTTCTAATCACAGTTTCTGAAACTGGCATAATTTTCTTCTGGAGCAAACAATACGTTAAGTATTTTTTGGTCACCTGCCCATGGTCAATACATCTTCACTGCATAATTATTTGGGGTCTATCGCATATTGCACCTTCGTTCATCTATCTTGTTTCTTATTTGTTTGTTGCACCACCCTCCAGTGGGTGGCTGGGTGAGGTTTATTACTGTATTTTACAGTAGTATGTACAGGCTGTTTATTGAGCACTCTTCAAACCTGGAGCAAAAGAAAGTCCCAACTCTTACAGTTCACATGCAAGATGGTTAGAGAAGGACTGGTTTGGGAGACTGGATGGTGGCAGAGGCAAGGAGAGGCCCAAGAGGTCTTAATACCTACTCAGTGGCCTCACTCCAGAAGCTCATCCACGCCACTGGGTCTTCTCCTTGCCATAATCTCTTATCCTGCCTCTATATTATTAGTCTGTGGTTATTGTAATGCCTGGAAAAGCTGCAAAAGGGATGTGAATAGAAATTTTTGAACTTTACTTTCAGTTCATCACAGGTGCCTGAGTCTACTTTCTGCAGTTATCTTCCTCGGAAGACATGAAACCTTAGTGCTGCATGCACACTTGAGCCAGTGAGCACATACTTGCTTTATTAGGAAGCAAGAAACATCACTGGAAAGAATGACATGCCTGTTAGTCACTAATTGGCAAGTTAGAAAACTGCAGCAAAACACTTCCTTCTCTAATTGAGACTGACAGTTGTGTATTTCTTCCTCCATTGTCTCTTACTTAATCTATCACACAGGTGGTGGGACAACTGTTTGAAGTAGCTGAGCGGTGGGTTTCTCACATTTGACTGCTGGCTCTACAAATGAGGATGGCTGGAGTATGGTTTAGAACAGCAGACCTGAGTTAATGCAGCCACTTATCCCTAGAGGTGGGTGTTTAAATGGTGCTAAAGTTTCCTGAGAAAAATGGGGGGGTCTCACTTGTGGCGAATGCCTGCCAATATACCACACACACACGGATAACAAGTTATCCTGCTTTGAGGAACACAGGGAGGAATGAAAAGAGTGAATGTAGAGCTGGTTAAGGCTGAGGCAGAAAAAAAGGATTGAACATCTCACCTGGACATAAACTTCCATGATACTAAGGGTTCTCCCGGCAGCTTCTCATTTTCTGAGGCTTGAGCCAGGAGCTCAAATTAGTTCAGTATTTCCTGGCACAGTCAGATTTCCCATATGGTTCCAGTCCCAGATAGGTAGAAACTGGACAGATTTTCACAGAACTTATCACACTGCATACAAAAGTCTTCAGATGAGCTTCGCCTCACTTATCCTGAAATAGTGTGGCACTGTTAGCACGCAGGTGATATTTCCTCAGGTATAACCACAACCAGGACAAAGCTTCTCAGAAGCTAATGCTACAAGCAAATTGACAACTCAGTATTGAAAACCATCTTTTTCCACACTTTGGCATAGAGGAAAGTAATAAATATATGTTGCTTTTACTCAAATTGAGATCATGGCAATAGCACTACACCAGATATTCTGCCAAGATATGCTCACACACAGTTAAGGAATTTACAAAAATTTTGGCAACATATTATAGAAGATAGAAACAGCATAGTAGAGTGAAATGGCCATGGATCAGCTAAGATATTCAAGTAGGATTTCTCAGCTAGAAACTGGCAGGTGATTTAATGCAGGAGTGTATTAGTAATATTATAGGGAATTATCAGATTTGAATGAGGAGCAAGGAACAGCATCATGCTATTCTGAAGGAAACAAACAATGTACTGGGCTGTACATAAAAAGGAATGCTGCTTATGGGATGTATGAAGTTTCCCAGTTCCCTTCACGTCAGTAAACAAGCCACCATGGAAATCCTATATTTAGGTACAGGCACAGCAGGAATAAAACATTTAGAAGAGAACAAAGACGAGTGAAGTTCTAGTGGTCACAACCTGAAATGAAGGAAACTAGAAGTACTTAAGAAATCAATTTCAGAAGAAACTCAATAATGGTCTTCAAGTGTGTAAACGTTCTCCTGCAAAAAGAGGACAATCTCTTCCTTGTGTCTGTGCTTGATACCTTGTGAAACTGTAGGCTAAAATATTAGATAGAATGACTCAAGCTATATCTAGGAGAAGCTTTCTAACAGTAGGGACTGCAGGGCACCAACACAGACTGTTTGGCACAGCCATGGTGTTGTCATTGCTGTGGCTTAGATGAACATCCGCCATAATCAGATACCAGAGACCTGCTCCTAGACCAGGTGACTTCCCAAGACCCCTTCCAGCTCTATGATCTGGCATCTCACAGCAAGTGATATATGCCCTCACTATTACTCACCTAATTCTGCAAGCCTGTGGGTTAGTACCTGCCATGCTGCTGCCCAAATGCACTTCTGGAACAGGACTTCCTTAACCTCCTGTTTCTAACAGCTAGCTGTCTGCTGGGGGTCTGTGAGTGCAGGGGCAACCAAAACTCACACCTCAAAGTCTCTCCATTGTACCACAATATTGCATTTGGGGAAAATATTCTTCAAAGGACCCAGTGAATTTGGACAGTGAGTACAGAAGTGTTACATCCGCAGTACACAGGGGAAGCATTTGGTGTGCTGAAGGTTTCAAAGATATGAAAGACTGGTACTGAACCTTTAAGACCTGGCTACTTTTAATACAGAAACAAGAGCCTGAATTGGTTAATTAATTAGTGATTAATAAAAATTCATTTATGGTGTCTAAATTGAAGTGTTAATGATGTTGAACAGTTTAATGCTGGCTACTAGAAAGCAAACATTTTGGGGGTTGAGAATAAAAGACTTTCTGTCACGCTTATATTCACTAGTATTACCATTTGTTCTGCTCATTCTTACTACTACTGTTATTTTTGGATGATTCTGAGAAGATAATTTAACAAGAGAGCATCTCAAGAACCAATTCCCTAGTTTCTCTCTGTCTGCTTTTACACTGTGGGACGTGCATAAAAGCAAAATGGTTCTCCCAATATGCATAAGGAGAATATGCAGTAAAGTGTGGTAGGTCTGGTAGGAAAAAAAAATCACTTAAATATTAAAATGGGCTTCCACACGTGGTCTTACTTCTGGACAAGAAGCAGACAGCGGATATGAATGTTTGCAGTTTACTCACAAATGCAATAGAAAGTTCCTTGAGGTACTCCTGCAGAGAAGTGACTAACAGGCATAACAGAGCCTCCTGAGATAAAAAAGAAACCAACCCAAACTTTCATATGCAAAACTAATCTAAAATAAACTGTTCTCTAAGGCTTATAAATATTTAACTTTTTCTCTTTAAAATCCTGCCTAGCCTTGGTGATGGAAGGGACCTGAGATTCCTTCTAGTCTTACATCTTACCTTTCTTATATTCCATGTTTCTCTTTCTCTATGACTTTTCTGCATGCAACATTAACCAGATGTAGAAGAAATTAAAAGCCCACAAAAAAAAAACCAAACCAAAACTTAATGTTTTCATGACTTGTAGCTTGATCAAAAGCATAAGGGAAGTTACTCCCTAGCTAATTTATAGGCTAAAAATCTGTAAGTATTTGAATCAATACTCAAATGATTGAATTACTGCATCACTACCTGAGTTTGCAGGGGGTTGGGCTAAGTGAACTGGGGATCTTATTTAATACCATGGTTGTTTCTATGAATGACAGTTCAAACAAAGCAAACAGGACTTACAAACAGGTTTGTTCATCAGGAACCCAAATGTCTTTCTTCACAAGATAATACCTGCTATTTTTCATCAGTCAATTCCATTAAAAGAAATATTTTATACTCTGTGACACCAACAAAAACTAACTCATCTTGAAAGGTGAATTTCAGTTTTCAGTAGTCCCAGTGAAATGAGCACAGAAGACCTACAGATCAAGAATTATTCATAGAAATTATTCAGACAATAGTTTCAAATAACCAACAAATGGGAGAAAACTGCAAGCTATTAACACACAGTTCACATGACAGAAAAGAGACAGTGCATGAAATAAAGTACCCAGGACAAAGAGTTTTAGCACCCAGTTTTAACACTTTTACCAGCAACACCTTTCACACAGACCAAGTTACTGATGTGATGCATGGGACAAACAGAGGACATTCACTTGCATTGGCCTTAAACACAAGGCACCAAAATTCAGCATATAAATTGGGGTGTGACCTTTCCTAGAACATATTTTTTCAGATCAGTAAGGGAGAGAAAGGCTGCTCTGGGGCACCATTCTCAATATCTAGTTTGGGCTCATATTCTCTTTTGCCATCTGGAGGAGGCTACAGAGGAAACCTCGAGTCCAAACTCCTGATTTATACACTTACATTAGGGGTGTGAAGCCAGATGTTGTGAATATTCATTACAGAACCATGCAGAAAACACTGGATATCTGCCGGAGGGACAACTCCCACATGTATGTGGGATCAGAGAGAACGGGTCTGCAAGCACCTGGACACATATCACCTGGCTTTCAGGGAAGTACTCTCACAGAAAGCCTCTTAGCCCTCCTCTGGAGAAGATCACTTTACAGATTATGGAAAGTTACTGTCAAGGTTCAGCCAAGTAGCAGAGGCACAGAGAGGCAACAGCAGCAGCAAAACCCTTCATCTACTCACAGGTAGAGATGCAGACTGGTAGTAGTACCCAAACTGCTGTATGTTTATAAGATTGAATTGGAGATGTTTCCTTCCTGGACCTTCTGGCCTTCCATTTTCCATCTGAGGCTTCCTCCACACTCCCAACACAGGCCTGCTGTGATGTGATGTGTGTGGAAAGGAAGATCTAGTGAACTACTCACCTGCTAAGCTGTGTTCCTCATCACTTATACCTGCTTTGCTACTCTGGTCATGACAGAAAACATGGTGTTGATGGTAATTCAGAGTGCAGTGGTGATATTCCTTCAGTTTATGCACCTAATGTTGTAAAACCAGTTTTTGCCTCTGACAACTTATGGTCAATAAAATACGGTTCTTCTTGCAAGGAGGGTTTGCATCTAGTGACAGCATCTTAGCCAAATTGCATGAACTAAGCACTCCCTGCAGAATCGCTTGAAGGGGTTGTTCTTCCTCACATGATGCCTTAAAACAGCATTGGAAGTTCCTCTGAACCGCTAAATAAATCTCCACATCTGCCCATTCACTGCTAAGCACTGAGATACTTTCCTTTCTGCTTCAGTGTCAAATACAGCACAACAAGCTCCAAGAACTCCATCTCTCTGTCCTACACAACCCAAGACAGTAGAAATCCCTTAAGGCTTGATGGCTTCTTGAATTTATGTCTGCTAGCAAAGAAATCTCACAGAAAAGATTGTCCTGTTTCAGTGCTACCATATTTGATTCTGCACCTCAGCTTCAAACCTCGGCTTTAAAACAGACCTTAAACCTGACATGGAAATTTATTCCAATTTCTCCTTCATGTGGAAGCTGGTTTTTATTTTCCTCAAGCCAGTTTCCTCTTCTTTTCTAGTGGGATCTGCAAACGCTTAAAGAGGCACCTAAAATTTGCTCACCAGGCTCAACTTAGCAAGAAACAGATTAGGCACAAAGAAGGAAAATCAACCCTTTATTTTCCAGAAAGATTTTCTCTCTAACGCTGTCCAAGAAAGGTGGGACACCAACTCCCACCCCTGCCACATGCAGCTGGGATTATGGCAAAGGAGATGTTCACAGTCTCCAGCAGAGAAAGACTTTAAGGCGTTTAAAGCACCCTGTGAGCACCAGCTGGAGTTTGCAACCAAGGCAGCTGTTCCAGTAGGTGGGAAAGGGGATTGCAGATTAAAACAGACAAGGCAGCTTAAGGGAGCTTTTGGAGTGAGTTCCCAGTGTAGACACCCCTTCTTCATTGACAGCTGCACCTAGGGAGGGGGAGTGAGGAGTGCACTTGCTCCGAAGCCTGGGACACTCAATAGGAAAGCAGAACAGTGTCTCAAAACGATAAGCAAGTGCTGCTGCTGTCTTCAGACCCTTGCCAGACCATCACTGGGGAGCACCACATGTGTGTGGCAGACATCACACCAGACACAGCTGTTGGCAGCTCCTTGCAAGTGGAAGGTTAGTGTTGTTCCTCCAGCACTTAGCTGGGAAGGGATTAAAAAGGAGGAAACTCCATTTAAACACTAAATACACATACACATGCACATATCTTTCAGAGGGCAGGAAGGGCAGGAGCTTGCTAAGAGGGAGCCTCATGTCTCCTCTCCCTCTGTCCCCTGGAATAATACCTTGCAGTTGTGGTTTATATGTTTCTTAAAGACCAGAGAATGAACACAGCTCAGAAGCTATCTGTGTACAGCAAAAGCCCTTCCTCAATTCAGGGACGAACACTTGATGTCTCTAGTTTGGGTTTGCACACCTTGATTTTGCACCTTTTGTCCATAACCCCAAAGGCTGAGACTGGGAATGATGTCTTTCCAGAGTTATGGACAGCTGAGTATACCCTGGGGATAAAACCAGAATACCTTTTTGCACAGTTTTGAAGGTTTAGAAGCCCAACTTTGCTTGTGGTTGAACTCAACCATAAAGATTTAGACAGCACATCTAACCCCACATGAGCATCCTTCACCTCTGAGGATTTCCTAGGGACCAGAGAAATAAATCTGCCCCTCTGCACCTCTCGCCTGGTGGGAAGACCTCAGATCCATTGAGTGTGTTACCTTCTCCCCAGTGTTGTTTTCTGTTGCTGGAAAAGTGTAGCCCTGCTTTATAAGAGATTATTTGCAAGTGCACAATGCCAAGATCAGCACCGCTTTCCTCTCACAAAGGCAGAGACAAGAGCCTGCTTCCCACCGTTAAAAATTTTGGCAGTATTTGACCTAGTAACACTGTCATCAACACATGAAGTATGTTTGATTTGATACCAAACTTTTCATCTACTGTGTTAACATCATTTTTATGCTCCTTCATCTTATAATGCAGCATGCCAGTAGCACTGAGAAGCTGTGAAGTTCCTGTTGTCCTAGATGCTATGCAAACACGTGGTGAGCTTGCATTGCCTGACTTCAGGCCTGCAGTCAGCAATCAACAAATGCAGCCCTAACTTCCCAGTCTCAAAAATTCCTCCCACAATACTGTGGTATGTTATTGCGCTGTCTAAAACCACCCCAAAACCATGTAAGGAACTGCTAGGTAGTATGGATCCCCACCTTTAAAACACGGTGGTTATTTATGGGGAAGGAATCACATCTGGACGTATTGTGTGGCGGCTGTGCTTAGTCCCCCTGCTCCAAAGGCAACCGGTGTTGGTGATGGTACTCCCTCCATCACCAGGTGAGTTATTGCTCCATTACCAGCCTCAACTTGGAACGCCGCTCAGACTGCAGCAATAACAAGACAGATAGGTCTTTATGAAATCTACACTATTAACACTATTTGTTTTGCCATGAGTTGACAACTTTAGTAAATTGCTCATAATTGGCTATCAAAGAAAAAAGGCACAGCGCTTCTCACCATTATTATGGTATTGATTTTCAATAATTGCTTTTTCGGGGGTGGGGGGAGTGCATGCTTCGGCTTTGTGTTGTAAGAGATCCCAGAAAGAAGCTGTCTGTGTGGGTCTGATCTGCGTCTGGAACTTCACTGTGGCAAAAAGAAAAACAACAAAACCCACATAAAATGCACACCAGAAGTAGCTGAAGCAAAGATTTTTCAATTTATTTTTTTTCCTTGGCATTATATTTTAGCATTAAAGGAAAAGAATGGAATTAACCATGTAGCTAAACACGATGGTAGCCCTGTAGGATATTCGTGTTAGTCAAAGGCTGAAATACATTAACATTAAAAAACTCCATAGGGTTGTTTTAAATATTCATTAGGAAATTTACAAGCTTTGGTGTGACGGCTGAGGACTCCAGTGTTTTTATAATTGGAAGCCAGGCCAGTGGAAACTTTCTCAGCCATGGGAAAACAATGTGGCCCAGTTTCTGTTCCTATGTTAGAGATTCTTGATTATGCTCTCTAAATATCAATCCCCCGAACACATCCACACACACACATACCTGATATTGCAGTATTGTTATGTGGCATCATTCATTATCAGATCTTATGATTGATGTTCCTTTTTTTTCCTCCTCCTTTTTGTTTTTTTAAATATGCAATCATGCCCATGGCCCAAAATACCACACTCTCCTCTTCTTGTTTCAGATGAAAGGGACACTGTTGCTGGGAAGAATGTAAAGAGTGTCTAGTGTCTCTCAACAGGTAAATGATTCAGAAAATTTGCTGACAAGCACAAGCACTTAGCATAAACCCAGGGAAACTGTCAGCAGTCTTGTTTAGAGATGACTCACTCAAAATTCAATTAGCATGAGACTACAAACTGATCCAGGGAAAGGAAGGGCATCTCTGGCACATGTTTCTTTTTTTTCTTTCCTCTATATTTTTTTTAAATTAGTTTCTAATTTTTAAGCTATAAGCTAGCCAAAACGTTATTATTTCTTCAGTTTTCTGGTCTCCCAGGTCTCTGGGCACAGGAGAACTGCCTGAATTCTCGCTTCCTCACTTTCTTGTTCCATAGATGTCAAACGATCACCATGAAAGACTGGGAAAGGAGAGTTCTGAAGATTTACCCCTCCCAGGAGATCTTTGCCCAGATTTGCTATAAAACTCAGTGTAATCTTTGATCTTCCAGTGACTTGTACTCTTCTCTGTTACTTGAAACCCAGCATTATTATTAAGCTTAAGTAGATTGCTTTAAACTTCTAAAATATTTACTCTCCTGCCTCCCAATGGGATGTTAACAATAAAAAATAGCGAGGGCTTCTACATTTGTTTTTACTTTACATAAACGAATTAAGCAGTCTCTACTACACTCGTTTAGATCCGCAATAATGTAAACTGAAGCAACATAAAAGAGCCTCCACATCCATGTTTACAGAATAGAAACCCTACAGTTTTTTGGGAGGGAGAAGTTTAGAGAAGGTGCCTAACTCATCTTTACTCTCTCGACTGTGAGCAAACCTGGACAGGCCTCTCTGTTCTTAAGGGAAACGTGTGACACTAACAGCTTGGTTGTTTGCTTTTTGTATTTTTTCAAGTGAGTTCAAAGGGACTCACTTGATTGTATCCCTGCCCCCTCCCCCACCCTTCATCCTTCATAACCATTGTTTAATGAATTTTTATTAGAAAAGCATGGCTGCACTTATGAAAAAAAAATCTGTCTTTGAAACCAGGAGGAGAGTGTGTTTTCCCTGGCATTAGTCTGTTAGTTTTTAATATCAGGTTTGCACTGGAGTTGACTCCTGGTGCATTTTGGAACCATAAGCCAACAAAGTGAAGCTAATGGGAAAGGAAATAATACAGGAGAAGAGAGCCCCTTTTGAAGTGTGGGCAGGAAATCTGCACAACTCGCTCTCCTCCTCCTCCTTCTTCCTCCTTCTTACCCTGCCCCCATCCCATGCAGTGCCCTCCTCTCCTCATAAAGAGCAACTTTTGCTCAGTATTTTGCTTGAAGGTTGGGATCAAGATAAAATGCCAGATTAATTTCAGCTTCTCAATTAGCAAAACTTTGGGAAGAACATCCCCTGGTGTAAAAAAAAAAAAAAAAAANGGAAGAACATCCCCCGGGGTAAAAAAAAAAAAAAAAAAAAAAAAAGACAAATAAACCAGTAAACATAAGAAATGAATAAACTGAGGATTCAGTTCTGTGGTTTTGGACAAGGTAAGAGTTGTCTTCCACCAAGCTTTCCACTTTGATATCCCTCCCACAGAACACCTAAGAACCAGCAGTGTGCAAAGAACTTCCCGGTTCAGTGAAGATACTGGAGCACGTCATAGGTGTGACACATATCTGTGTGGACTCCATTGTGTAAAAACACAAAGAAGAAGTAACCGGATAGAGTCTCCTTCAGCTCTTAAACAGCATGCTGGTAATGCAAAGCATTGCCAGGTTACAGTCATGTAACCTGGCAATGCTTTACTCTCTGCTGGCATCCCTCATGAAGCTCAGTTTGTTTTGTACAACTGTGAAAAGTCTGGGGTAACATTGGTTGTCCCTTTTTCTCTTAGTTGTAGCTTCAGTGTTTCCTGGAGAAACAGAGTGCCAGTAGGAAGGCTTCTAATTTTGGATTTGGAGGTTTTCCTGCTTTGCCTGCTCAGTTGCCTACTTTGTCACAAACCTTTTTGTGACACTGGGTAAGTTATTTTATCTCAGATTCTCAACTAATAGAAACTGGGATCTAAAATATCTCTATGATTTTGTTTGTAGCTTAGAAAGCCATAATCACACTTTCCCATCATACAATATTACCTTGGGCAGGGAGAGGGGCGCAGTGGAAAAAACAAGGCAGATATTGCAGTACCGGGGATCATCAAAGTATCAAGAGACTTGAAAAAGAGATGCGATGGACAGTGAAACAGATGGCAGATTTTTAAAAATACAGTACAGAAATCACTGAATTTCTCATCCACCATTCTTCAACTCAAAGGCTATGATAATGGAAAATGATATTACAAGAACCATGGCAATAGCCAAGAAGGGAATAGAAACACTAGAAATATAACATATGCCAGTAATCAGCATTCATTTTCTGCCACAGTGGTCCAGAATGGCCTACTAGAACCTGTTTTCATAGACGTAAGAAATCCAGCATCTTGTTCTATCACAAGCCAATATTTCCTTGGGCTATGTAACATCTAGGACTGAGGCACGCATAACTTTTCTCTGGTGTCACAGACAAAGCATGGCTTGGACATCACCTAGTCAGCTACTCCACATGTGGCAGTCGCATGCAGGGAATACACTATGAGCACAACGTGTCTGTGGGTGCTGGCAGCAACTCTTTGCTGCACTTAACAGAGTTGCCTGGATTCCTGGCTGCAATAAGCAGAGAAGAAACTAATGTGATCAGAAGAAGGACAACCTCCTCCAAATGTCACGATCTTCCTCAAAACCAGTTTCTTCATATCACTGACATTATGGTCTTGATTATTAAGCTGCATAAATATCTTTCTTGCCAGCAAGAGCGTGAGTATGAGCTGAGATAACCCCCTGCTATTTCTTATTTGCTGCTTTTGCTGATGACAAGAGAAGGTCAATAGAACAGGGCATGGCAGACTTGCCGAAATATTCCTCTATCCTTTGTGAGAGGCTTGACAAATTATTAATACCGTGATCCAGTTGTACACTTCTCATCAAGGACCAGACATGCCTATGCACTATAGGGATAACAGAAAAGTAGATAAAGCCCATCCAGAAAGTATGCTGGATATACAAAATTCTATGCACTTTAGCTTGCTGCATGCTTTCGCAGCACTTTACAGAAAACATCGTTACACAGTAGTCGAGTGGTGCTCTTCACACTCATGATGTTGAAACAGCATTGAACGTCTTCGGAAGTAAGGTATCTGCATTAGGAGTTAGTTACCCTGAACTGCTGTTAAAGCTGATGAAAAGAAAATGGGCACTTACAAGACGCAACTCATCTCCAAAAGTAGAAGCCATGTGAATTACATCCTAAAAGTTCTTATTTGTTTCCCTCGCCTATGAAGAGAGCATTGATGTAACTGTCCGCAGGAAAAAGGCTGAGGCAGTTATTCCCATCCCTGGGGAACAGATCTCAGCACGATGTTGTGGATCAGTGAAGGAAGGATACAAGATGCTGGAAGACATGTGGCCTGAAAGAGGATGGTGTGTTGGTGGAGCTGTGAGAGGGGAATTTGGTCCTGGCCATAGGGGCTGCATGTGCACTAATAAATTTGTTAAAATTATCCAAGAAAACTCCTGCTGACTTCCCCATGTGTCCTCAGTGTCTCATCCCATCTACCTCTATGGTGTCTTGGATCATGTCCTTGGTGGCAACCCCACATGGCACTGATTAGCCCTTTGGCCTGCAGGAACTGCAACCAGTTTGTTGTGTGCAGGTCTGGAGGGAAGGGACATTATTTGGAGATCACCGTGCCACCATTAACTCCTTCAGTTGGGAGATCTGAATTCCAGGAGGCAGAAATATCTGTGTGTCTGGCAGTTTTGTCTCCGTGATGGGCAATCACTCCTACCAGACCACTGGAGACAGCAGCCTTCATGCTAAAAAGTATTGCTGGCTTCTTGTATGTGAGGAATGAAGACATCAAACCCATCATTAGGGACTAACTGAGCTTTCTTCCGGCCCTCTCACTGACTATACTCAGAACTTACTCCTTCCACCAGATGACAAATGTTATGTAGGAAGTGTGGGGTCTTAGCATCCTGACTTAAACACAGCCCACCAAAGGAAAAAATTATTTCAGTAGGATTTAGACTCCATCAAAGAAAAGAATAAGGGCCTTGTTACAGTCTCCTGTCTAACACTGCCACCAGCATATCAGCTAGACCAGAGCCAAGGAGTCTGACCTGGGGTAGCTACTGAATGCTACCACAGGAGGTGGAGACCTTTAGCTGGGAGGATGTGCAGTCTCAGGCACTGGCTGAGAGCTGGCCCTTCTCTTCTGGCCCATGTTTGGGAGAGTAGGCTGTGAAGCTGTGTTCCCATGCCTTCTGTAGGAGCCTGTGTGAAGACTGTGTAGTTATTGTTGGGTCTGAGGCTGCACCCACACCTTCTTGTAAAGACTCGTATCACACGCTGCAGAATGTAAAGTCTGCACACATATATTAAGCAACATGAAAGCCCACATGCCACCATTTAAGGCAGCATGAAGATTTGAGCAGGGGGCTAAAAGACCTGCTAGGAAGACAAGGAGATTGCATACCCATGAGCAGCTATAGGGGAACAGTGCTCAGTGGCAGGAGACATTTACCATCAGGAGGGATGCTGAGGGAACAGTTGCACTCAGTACATAAATGTGGCTCACACAAGCTCAGGGAGGTGAGCTGGGTCAGCCACATTTCCTGACCATGTCACAGCATCCCTATGTTATGGAGCAATTTGAATTTACCTTATATGTTTTATTTATGCCTTAGTTTTTCATCAGTAGAAAGGAACTAATAACTCTCCCCACCTCCCTGTGATGCACAGTCACTCATGTTTCTGGGCCAGTTGTAGCCCTGGAAGCTCCTCAGATGACAATGGTCAAGTTGTTGATGCAAAGTTAAATACAGGACTGAGAAGAGGTCAACCTGCCTCAGAAGACTGTTTCTCCACCTTTAAAAAAGAGACCACAAAACAAACAGATCAAGAAAGTGATGTAAAATCAGAGTGGGTCTGAAGGTCACCTTGGATGAAACAGGGCCATTATCTCAGAATACCAGTCCAAAAATAGTTTATTAAAAAGGAGTGAGGTAAACCCCCATGTGCAGAAGCAAGGGGAATTGTTCCATAATATTGGCTACAGAAGGCTCCTGAAACCCCACCTGAAGTCATTTCAAAATGTTCTCCAAATAATACTAAATAAGATGGGGGCTTCTGCACAAAATGAAAACTTATAGAATCCCTTAAAAAAAAAAAAAAGGCCAAAACTTAAACACGTGAAAGCTTATGTAAAATTAGATGATGTGAAAAACACTTTAAATCAAAGCAGCAGGTAAAGCTGGAAATAAAGTTATCTTCAGTTAAAATCTCTATGTACCACATTGACGGTAATGCTTCATTTCCTGTAGACTGTAAGTAAATCAAAGCCTACTTTGGGTTTCCATATCTGTCTAAGATCTCATCTCCAAGAATGTATTATTTTGGCATTTCCCACATTGGAATTACCTCTGGTCCAAATTTGGGTAATGGAGTATGATAACATATTAACAAGTAATAAGCATGAAATTTTTATCCATTTTAAAATGTATTACTGAGAAAGAAAACAAACACATAAAAAAGCCAGCATTTCAAAAGTAATCAGCAATAGAACCGAGAAAACAAAAGGCTTAGGTCACAAGAGAAAAATGAAAGGAGAAGAAAGTATAACTAATTGGTGGCACTTTTGCAGAGAAAGAATGTAAGAAAAACTGCATACCTATTCAGGAAAAGTAAAACAGATGTGTGAAGTGTCTGACTGAGCTATTGTTTTAACTTTGTAATCTAAAATAGCTGACTTGATTTCATTTTAACAAGGGATTAGTTTAGCAGACAGTTTGGATTAGCAGCAACATATATAAATAAACATGCTACTCTTAAAACTTAAACACTCAGCTTACAAAATGCAGGACAACAAGAATCAGAAAAATGCTAGTCTTGAACTTTTAGACGATAGAGCCAAAACACATGCCCGTTCCACAGAGATGAGGAATTAGCAAGAGCCCTCACGCTGAACAATGTAATACGAGAAATATTTGCAATTATGATTTCACTGAGAAGCAACTCAAGCCCTGCTCTATGCCCTAATCACAGAGGATTATGAAATATTTTACACCTATCCTATTTTAAGAAAGAGAAAAATAAGCTCATACGTTGCTATTCATGTGAGAAGGAACCTGAACCAAGTCAGAAATCACAGGTCAGATGCTCTGTGAAAAAAGAAAAAAGAAAGATGTGTGTTGCTTCAGCCATAGAAGACGGGGGGAAAGACTGTAACTACAGAAAATGCTTTTCTAATATGCTTTTCACCCAGCAGCAGAGACCAGAACCAACAGATATGAGGAAGGGAGGTGTCTGGGTAGGTAACCAGAGAGAGGATGCAACTGGGAGAACATTCTTCTTCCACTGAAGACAGTTGTCTTCTAGTGAGCAATCTCAAACCCTGCACAAATTTAAAGTCATGAACAGACATTTGGGGGTTTCTACAGTGTTGGGACCCGAGCGGCTTTGTCTGAGATATACTTGGTGTGGGCAGTCAGGCAGCAGTAACCAAGGTCAGTGAAAGAGGGAAGTTGCTGATGTGGCAACTAAGTTGGGGAAGTTCCAAGAAAGGAGGATACCTGTCTGAATAGGGGTGTAGCTATAGAAGATAAGGTAGCCAATCAGCTTAGCTTGTGATGCGTGTGTACGGAAATGGTTTCCTATATAATGTCACGGAGTTTGAGAATAAAGTGGAATGATTCTGCATCATATTGATGTGTCTGGTCACTCTCGGCCCGCATGGAACTAAAAGACCCCGGCACTACAGGATCTTGTATAGCCCCTTCCAGTACTGCCAAGCCGGGTGCGAATCTAATGTCATGGTGTTTTCTGCAGCAGCCATTTTGCTGCCATCTGTTAGGTCAACACTAACACGGGTCCTCTAGTTTTGGAGGCCCCTCAAGTCAGTAAGCATTTAAGCCTGCTACTGATTTCAGCTCACTTTGGCTCTCGCCATCGGTGTGGAAGACCTGCACTTAGATACACAGAATGGCAGAGACCATTCGCCTACAGAGGATTGGCGGGGATCTGCCACAAGTAGAAACTGCCTCAGTGCAGGAGCTTTTGGTTCAGTCTCTAAACTCCTGCATGCTCTGTCTATAAGGACAGCCATGCCAAAATGGTATTCCTTGGAAAAGAGTACAGCAAGGAGGTAAGGGATGCGCTGCTCTCCAAATCCACAACAATCAGGCTGAACCCAGCAGGCTTTAATTACAACAAGAGAAGTTTAAGCTAGACTTTAACATCTCTTCTAATGCCACAGATGCAAAAATGTTGAGAAGACTCCATAAGTGGAGGTGCGTAAAACAAGTTAGACGTGCATCTGCGGGGAATAGCTTAGGAAGGCAGAGCCTGGGCTATATCTGAAGTTCCTTCTGGTTTTCATGTAATAACAGTCATCTAATCAAATGCTGACAAACACTTTGGCTACTCACCATCAGGTATATTAAACCCAGAGTATTTACAAGAACAGTCCCAACTCAAACCAAGAATCCTTAGTGAGGAGTTGCATCTGTCTGGAAACAAGGCTACAAAACAGAGGTCCTGAAAGAACTCTTCTTTCCTGCAAGTGTAGGAAAGCGGGCTACTGAAATAATCAGAGGATGTCAGAGCAGGGGCGCATATCTCCTAGCAAGATAACTTGCAGGTAAATGCACAAGGTACCAAAGAAGAAAGCAAGCATGATAATACAACAGGAGCAACAACAAAGGTCATTGGGAGCGGGGTGGGGAGGCAACTCCTGTGTAAGAGAAAAAAATAATGATACCAGAAAGGAATAAACTGAAAAAGAAAACCAATAAGAAAGAAAAAAAGTGATAGTAGGAATGTGCAAAGGGCTTTTTTGAAAGGTCAGCTGGGAGGGATACATCTGGCACACTTTTTTCTAGATCTGTCACCTATTGTGGCAGTTGTTACCTTCCCCAACACAGAGCATAGTTTTATGGAGCCCCAAAATATTCTCAGGGGGCTGCTGCAGACAGTATATAAAGCAGGATAGCAAGGTCTGGCCTTGGCAATTTGAAAAAAAAAAGGGGTGGGAAATATGTTGATGGTATCCAGAGAGAGGCCTTTAGCATTACCAGTATCTGCATATCTCGTGCTGAACTAAGGGCACTATTTGTGTTCGTATGGATACCACAGGTATCAGTACAGGCTGGGGGATGACCTTCTGGAGAGCAGCTCTGTGGAGAAGGACCTGGGGGTGCTGGTGGATGACAGATTGGCCATGAGTCAGCAGTGTGTCCTGGTGGCCAAGAAGGCCAATGGGATCCTGGGGTGCATTAAGAGAGGCATGGTCAGACAGTCGAAGGAGGTGATCCTCCCCCTCTACTCTGCCCTGGTCAGGCCTCACCTGGAGTACTGTGTCCAGTTCTGGGCTCCCCGGTACAAAACACAGGGATGTCCTGGAGAAAGTCCAGCGGAGGCCACAGAGATGATTAAGGGCCTGAAGCATTCCTCCTAAGAGGAAAGGCAGAGTGAGCTGGGGCTGTTCAACCCTGAGAAGACTGAGGGGATCTCATCAATATGTTTATAAAATATTTTAAATGCAGGAGACAAAGGGAAATGGCCAACCTCTTCTCAGTGGCCTGTGGGGACAGGACAAGGAACAATGGTCATAAGTTGGACCACAGGAGGTTCCACACCAATGTGAGAAAGAACTTCTTCATGGTGAGGGTGACAGAGCACTGGAACAGGCTGACCAGGGGGGTTGTGGAGCCTCCTTCTCTGGAGATATTCTAGACCTGTCTGGACGCCGACCTGTGTGACCTGCTCTACGGAACCTGTTTTGGCGGGGGGTTGGACTCTGTGATCCCTGGAGTTCCCTTCCAACCCCTACAATTCTGTCATTCTGTGATCCTCTTGCCTCAAGAAGAGCTGACCTAGCAGGGAGAACACAGTACAGAGAAATGTATCAAGAACAGTTATTTAATGGCAAACATAAGGTCAGACCATGATCGTGCCCTCCAGAAGATGTTTACAGGAGGTTGAGACATGGAATGGTTTGGTAGCATGCTGCTTAGTATGGGAACTCACAAAGGGATGCTCCATGGCAGGATGGTTTACATCCCTGAAGAGGGGAGAGCAGCTGGTTCTCCATACAGAAAATTCTCTCCTTTCTTTGAGAGTGAGGAGAATGCAGAAAGGTTCATCAGAAAGTGAGCTGCTTCTGAAAAGACAAGAGAGGGAAAGGAAACTCACTGTCTACACACCAGTTTTGCCTCCCAACAAAGGAGCCTGCTGTCCACAGGGAAAAGCTGGAAGTGGATTGAGTTTTGAAGCCAGGCAGCATGTTGCCTAGTAGCCCAGTAAATCATCAGTAACAGGATACAGGCTTCGCACTGACTCTGTAAGGTCTCAAGGCTTCTTTTTTTTTCCTCTGGGCATGTCTTCACATACCTGAGCTTTGTATTAGCTTGCTCAACTGTATCAGCAATTATCTGATGACCAGGTGGCTATTGCCCAGTTTGTGCTTCTGTTTGCTAAACAGCTTTTCACAGCTGGCTGAAGTAATCCTATTTTTTACGCAGACATAATAACAAGTATCTATTCTTGGTAGAACAAAATATCTGTGAACCTACACAATAAATGTTGCAGTGTGGAAGAATGCAAGCATGAGGTTATAACAAGAGAGAAACAGAATGACACCAGAGATTCTTGAGCTATTGATTTATCAATGGTCAATTACAGATGATTAACCACAGTTCTCAAATAGTGGTAGCTCAGGCAACCGCATGGCCAGGACCCTTCTTTTCTCAGAGCCATGATAGCAAGGTACTGACTAGGACAACTGGTTCTTCTGCAGCTACTAATCTCAACCCCTGCACCATAATCACCAGCAGAGTGTGAAAAGCACATCTGTGTTGTTGTGTAGGAGCCGGCATCACCCAAACTCAGGTATTTCAAGTAAGCTCCTCAAGTTAATGTGGCTCAAACATATCATAAGAGCGTATTTTTTTTATAGCTCCCAGGCCACTCGTCATGACTGACCTATCCTGGGAAAAAGATAATCTTTCCACTTCAATATTTTCCAAAATGTTCCATTGGGAACTTGCCAGATCCCAGCTTGTCCCTCTATGAGGAAAGTTGGGCGTTTGAATTTTTTAATTTATTTTTCCTACAGTGACAAACCACTGCTTTTACTTTTTGAGCAAATCCTCTCCCCCAAAAAGTGAGGGAAACTCTGCCTGTTTGCTAGACCAAGGAGAAGCAGAAGACCTATCAGTAACTGATGGAGGACCCAGGAGCAGCATATAGCTGGAGAAGGATGAGGGTGAAAGTGATCCTGGCAAAGGAGTGCTTAGGAAATAGAAAAACAGAAACAGATCCTGTCTGCTTAAGACCTTTCCCTCAGTTACTAGCAACAAGACTCTAACAGTACATCCAGGTCAAGCTTCCCTTGCATCCTCAGTCCATCCCAAAATCTTATCAAGCAGGCACTTATCCAAAAATGACTTCCCTCTCACCCAAATACCACATGTGGTGGAAGGCCATCCTTTCAGGGCGCAGAAGGAGATGCCTGTTTGCAGGCTGGGAATCTTCCTGATCGCACTCACACGTATCTCACACTATGAGGAGAGTGGTGCTGAGGAGGTGCCCCGTGACTCAGCCTTGATCCTCTTTCCTGTGGCACAGACTTAAGCAAAGCAACATGTAAGTAGCAGATAAAAACACGAAGCAGGGATTGAGGCAGCATGCACATGAGCCATCTGCCAACACCAGCCTTGCCAGTCCCTGGTAATGCAGAAAGCAGATGAAAAGCAAGTTTTGACTACTCCAGTACATTTTTTCCTTAGTAAAGACTATGAGATGTGTCCTAACACTATTTTAATTAAACTGCAGTATCAATTTGATTCAAACCACCACCTTGATACCAAACTCAGCAACTTTATCTAGTAGGCTTGAGCGAAGAAAAAAATAATGTGTTAAATAATTTATGCATCAGAGAGAGTCCCATTACCATAATACAAACATATTGATATTGGCAAGCAAATATTTCATATTAATTTTCTGTAAGAGTAACAAAGTTCCAGGTGCATTTCCTCGTTCACACGAAACTTTGTAGACATGCAGAGATTCACAGTAATTAAGCTTATTTGTATCAATTTACATTCATGTTGAGAAAAACAATAATTATACAGAAGAAGGAGGATTGTTCTGAGTTTTCTATGTATATTTGGCCTGACCAAGCTATATTAATAAGGTTTTGGTCCTGCTGCAGTAACTGAGTAGGTGTTTATAACAACACAAAGGTATTAACTAACCATTTTCGGAATTGTCATGGCAATGCCCCAGATTTCCTATAAAACCCTGAATAGATTCTGAATTAATGTTATTTTCTTCTGTGTTTCTCTTCCTTATCCAGAATGATAACCCCCATCTACCAAATATTATATATCTATCATAGAATGTTTTGGGTTGGAAGGGACCCCCAGAGGTCATCTAGTTCAACCCCCATATTTATATAGATATATATAAATGATAAGTAAAAAGATAAAGATATAGAGATAGAGATAGATGATATAGATATATATAGACATACTGCAAGTACATATCCACAATGTAAATATACATACATAAATTGAGACGGCTATCCACAATGTAAATATACATACATAAATTGAGACGGCTATGTATGCATGTAGGATAAACAAAAGTGTGGCAAATACCAAATCTGCAAGAAAAAAATTGCATATTTTTGTTGCTCTTAAACATCATTTGGCAAAGTGTCATTCTTGCGGTTTCCTCACAGTATGCATCTTTGAGCAGACTCTCAGTTTCCAAATACTGCAACTTTAAATGAAGAAATCCCTTTGCCTACTCTTATTTAAATTCAAACACAGATATTACAGTAAGTCACTGTGTTTGCTCTCTTCATGATCTGGGCCCGAATTTCCAAAGATTTCGTGCCAAGATTTTAGACCCCTAAATTTGCAGAGAAAAACAGCTTTGTTATATTTGTTTTTCTTATTCAGCATTTTCCTGTTCTGAAATAACAGTAATGGAGGCAGGACAGACTGGCCAGTGCAGAGCCCGGGTCTGGCAGCTGCAAGGCGCTGAGCAAAGCAGCTCAGAGGAGGGAGCAAAGGCAGTTCCTAGGTGGCATCATGCCGCCGGGACTGGCTCCAACAAGGGGAGAAGGCTTAGACTGTGAGGAGCCACAGCTGGACTTCCTTGAACATAGGCACTGCCCGAATGGTGTCTCCTTTGCCACCATCATCAAGGCTGATGTAAACTCCAGCAGGCACCTGGGACTGGAGCTACTCTACATCCTGAGCGAGGCACAGCTCAGCCAGCCACGGAGAAGCCATCCGTGCATATCATGGAGCTTGTGTATAATAAAACATAACTCACACATTTTTAGAGCATCAGCTGCAGTATTACAACAGGCACCTTGCTGAGAAAATAAATACAAAAAACATGACTAGAGGAGACGGCATAATCATAGAGCAACCAAAAGCAAAATCAAAACTATTCCTACTTTTTCTTCCTGTTTTTTTCTTTTTTTTTTACTAATGTAATTAAAGACTTCCTTAGCATGGACACAAAGGGAGTATTTAATGTGAACTTGAAAAAAAATAAAAAGATTTAAAGGTTTAATATACCTCCAAGAAAAAAAAAAAGCAGTTAAAAGATTTCCTTAAAAAAAAAAAGATCCACAAATGGCTGGTGAAACTCCATAAAGCAGCTGGAACTTGTTAATAGTCACACTCTCCTGTGACCTGAGATGCAGGAATCTAACCATGAATTTTTTACAGATATCCTTAAAACAAGTGCTGGCTGATATCACTGCGGCCTGCCAGACTAAAACTTTCTGAAGACACTGTGGCACCCAGAGGAAATGACATTTAGGCCTCAGAGAAAAAAAAAAAAAACCCAACATTTTTTTTAACATTTCTTTTTCCTAAAAAGAAAAAGAAGAAAGAAACAGTCAGTAGCTGTGACTCTAGTGGTAAAACCCAACAGTGTTCTTTTCCCTCTGCTCTGTACATATGGTTCCTCCGAGAGACCAAAGATAATGAATAGTAACAGTAATGTCTTCACTACCCATCGCTAACTTCAATACTATGTGAAAAAGATTAATGCCAGGAGAGTTTTCTATGGAGATGGACCTAACAAACATTCTAGATCTAAGCAGCCAGGATTTTGCAGGGTGTTGATAAACAGAGTCTGAATGTCTCTGCCTTTATAACAGCCTGCCCCCCTCCACCCCAAAAAAAAAACCACTCTGCAGAAAGTGTGCTCAAGGTCATGCTTCCAAACACTAAAATAAAAATCCAGATTCAGATTTTGGTCCTTACCTGTAAAAAAATCCTACGTTATTAAACCAAGCGTTCCTCTAAATGCTTTTAACGCTCGTAATTCAGAGTTGTGCAGAAATAAAGGCCACCCTTTCCTACAGGATTTTGCCCCTGCGCACTAAGGATGATGCCCTTCTGTGGACCCTGTGGTGACCTGTCTAATCCTCCCTCACAGCTCCCCGCTTCCTTCCTCCCTCATCCAGGAAGAAACAGCATGTGCCATTCCAGTCAGCAGCCCATCGGCACACCGACACAACACGAGCAATGATGGGCTCCTGGCAGCTTTCTTGTCATGGCGCTACGCATTTAGCAGGGCTCACTGTGTAAGCTGGAGGGCACCACCAGCCTCGTGAGACCACATAGCTTCTGGAATGGAGCTCGTCCACCCTGAGGTGCAGGTGGAGGGAGTGCAAAACTGTTTGCAGCAGCCAGTCAGCAGCCCCTGTGTGATGCTAGCACAAGGCTACTGTGCCTAGCATGGAGAATCCTCGTTAAGAAAAGTCATGGGGTAGGCTCTACTAACTCCTTGCTAAAGCTAATTCAGGAGTGGGACCTTGTGTTCAAAAGCCCCCTGAAACATACCAAAATGTGCGGCAAAGTAAAAATTTTTTTGCTGAGACATTACCTACTTGCTGGACAGTGCAGATTTTCATCACTCACCTTCAAAACACAGCAGGATAAATGCGCTGCACTAGGTGGGGCACTAGAAAACTGCTTTTGCCCACTGAACTATGGTAGGAAAAGCTATTTGATTTCTCTGTGCCTCTGCTCCTTTATTAATGAGATCTGGTAGGAGGGGTTGTGGCTTTAAGCATTTCTCCTCCCCCTTTCTTTTTTTCCCCCTGTCTCACTCCAGGTTTGTACAAGGCCCAGCAAGTATTAGAGCCTAAGCATGGCTGTAATAATAGAGCCCTTGGGAAAGGTGGCACTTCCATGGCTGCAGGTGTTTAAATACTCACCCTAAGATCTCCATCTCATTAGCTCTGCTCACCAGCCTCCTTATTATCGGAAAGGTTATCACAATGCTGTGCCTATGTGAAAGAAGTCAGGCTCTGATTTGGACATGTAGCAGCCTCCCAGAAGCATGGCCACATTTGGCACAGCCTGCCTGTCAGTCTTAGCACAAAGGTGAAGAGCTGGGAAGATACGGAGACCAACTCCACTGAGCCCTGCAAAAGGTCATTAAAGGTCAAACCGTGGTGGGAATATGGGGAAGCTCTCTCTGTTGGAGCTCGTCCTGTCCCCATTCTGCAAGGAAAACTACAGTCTTCAGAGCCATCACTTTCCTTCGCAACCACTAAATTCAGACAAACATTTTCAAAAACAACAATCTTGGAAAAAGTTAAACTAACAAACTCTAAATTGGGAAAGGTGTTAAATTATGTGTGGCCTCATACTTGTGCTCTCCCTGACAAACAAAATGTGGCCAAAAGAGAATTACAAGCTATGAAGCTGTCAAACTTTCCTTGGACCCTTTATTTCAGATTCCTTATGAAGGATTTGATAGACTGGATGCCTCAACGTGCTGCATTGATGCAGGCAATGAGGAGAAGGGAGAAGGGTGATTCTCACTCCACACACGCACACACACACACGCGCGCACACACACACACACACACACACATGTACACACATTGCCATTTAAATGAATGAGTCCATTCATAGGAAACACAAGTTCTGTTGGTTTATTAGGCTTGGAACCAAGTCACACTATCTCAACCTGCCAGAGTTAAGTTGTACATACCAGAAAAATGTCTCACCTGCAGTACCTGTCAGCCTATTTCATATTAACGTAAACCCCACTGTCCATGGACCAAATCCTGAAGGCTTTACGTGGCTCTGAAAATGGGCAGAACAAGGTTTTCTGCCTCGAATGGCAGTCGCTGGGACTCACCACCTCCTCAGCAAGCAGGCGGTGTTTCCCGCAGGAATGACTGCTGTCAGGAGGAGGGACATTCCTTGAGTTCCCCTTTCAGAGGCTTCTCAGAATCCCTCGCTCTGGGTGGGTTGGCATCTCCTCTGCCAGCAGGAGCAAATGGCCTATCTCCCACAGGATCTTAACCGATCAATCATAGTTGGAGGGCAAGCTCCCCCTCTGCTGTCTTCTGGCCCTCCGTAGCTTTTCCCTCTGTGGTCTTCAGTGCTACTCGGCAGCAGAGGTGCTGGGAATAATCCTCTGTTTGCACCCAGCTGTCTGTGCAGTGCAACAAGAGCCTCACAGTACCCTGCCAAGCTGCCCGGCCTTTGAAGGCACAGCCCCAAATACCACACGTTCCATCCAAGGCAGAATGTAACGACAGCTATAATTAAAACCGTTATTAATGCAAACACATGAAGTCACAGTAATAACTAAACTGTCCAACAGTGTCTGAGGTGGTGTCTCACTCCCTCTGGGAGACCAGACCTGCCCCTGCCAGAGGACGGGGCAGCTGCTTCTCCTGGCTACTTCATAACCTGGAGACCTATTGTCCAAATACCCTGGGTTTGCTCATGTCTCACACATCGCTTTTCACCTGTCTACTGAGCACAAAAGCTCATTGGGACTAGCATATAGGTGATTAAGCCAATATTGCACTGCAAACTGCCTACCATCATGCACGCTTAATTCTGGACCACTGCTGCCGTGACATGTATTTGGCAAGAAAAAAACCCCTGATGAAGCCTATCATCAGTTCTTTACCTGTATCACCCAACAAAATTCTTTCACAGGAGTCAGAACAATAGTAAGTACATAGTTTATAGAGTTATGTTTTGGATTTTGTTTCCCCCAATCGATGTAAATAGTCAATGTGTACTTTCCTCCAGACAGTTTTTTTTCTGTCCCATCAATACAACACTTTCCTACACCTTGATCTTTATTTCCGGCATATGCCACAAAACGTAAGAGCCACTTCGATACTACTGTTCCTTTGAGTTCAAAATAATTCTTCCCTTTCCTTTAGATTTTTTTCCCTCAAAGAACCCCTATTGACCTCTGTGACAACTTTTCACATACTTCTTATTAACAAGTTAGGAGTCACGGTGCTTGAAACAGGTTTTCATGCAGTGGTTGTAGCTCCCCTTACTTACACTAACAACAGTGATGAGGAATATGCTGCCCTAGCCACTATCATTTTAACCTTCATTACTTTGTGTACAGCCTCATCTGGGAGTCCACCTGAAACTGGCAGCCCTTAGCACGCCTCAGAATGCAAAGTTTTATTTTTATTAGTCTAATATGCTAATGTTGGACTTCACCACTCCTGTCAAAAGCTTTAAAAAGTGTGTCTGCATCTCCAAAGCTCTTCTGGGTTCAGAATCAATTTACAAATCATCTATTTATAGTTGAAAAACAGCAAGCTCTGAATTCTCTGGAGTGTTTGCAAGGCCATTTTCAGTAACAGCAATAAGTGGTTTGCAGTCAATTTCAGCTAATAAAATAGTAATAGCTAAGGGCTCCCACAACTAAGACATGAAGTCTTTCACAACCTTGCCAAAGCCCCCTTTCTCTATCTGAGCTTATTAACTCTCATTTCCTGTTAGCATCTACTATGCATAAACCGCTGGCCTCTAGCTGTGACCACTCTCCTGCAAGATCATTCCAAAATCCTTCTTTGAGGCAATCATGGACAGTATAGTTTTGTGTGTACCATCCTCTCAAACTAGTTCCTTTTACTTCTTAGACTTTCTATTAAGGTCAGGCAATGTCATGGCATAGGAGCATTCTCTATTTATTTATTCAGGCAGCAGTATAAGGTACAATTGTCATGATGTAATCCATCGTTCCAAGAAAATCTATTTCTTTGTCTCACTGTTACCTATACATCTTGCTGAATAACTTTTTATCTCAGGTGTGTTGTTTAAATTACAGAAAATTTGCATTTTGCTGGCATCACACTAACCCAGCAGCTCTGGTTCCAGGATTCTCAGAGATTCCATTCATTCTCTTCTGATATTTCAGTTTCTTTTACCATTTTTCTCAGATTAAAATATCATCTATGGTGCCCCAGTTCCTAGTGTACAATCAAAAACATTTTTTTTAATTTCCTGATGATACAAATAGAGTGTTGAGCACAACCTCAATGGAAGTCTGAAGAAACAGGGTTTTCTCAATAAGACATGGAAAATGCACAAAGCATGTGCTGTGTTTTTTCCAAAGACATTCCTCAGAACCCTGCTGATGCATCCAGCGTATAAAAATATCTGGTAATAGACAACTTCCTTAAAAAATGATCCCCTTACAACTACTGTGGCTTTTTATTTTTCTTTTTTTATTCAATTCTTCTGGTTTATCCAAACACAAAACATTCTGTCCCTTTTTTCTTCTCTAGAGATGAACAAAGAATGTCCCCACAGTTCATTCTCTTACTCATTTTGTGATTCTTGGGGTAATATACTTGACCAGCTCCTCTTTTAATCTCTTCCTTAAGAGGAATGGAATTTTTCATAGGAAGAAGAACTGGAGAGAAGCTGAATGATGTGTTCTTCTTAGAGTTTGTCCCCTTACTGGTGGCCTCTGAATCTTCCTCAGGTATATTGTCCTCTTGTTCTCTCCCATGAGAACATTGTCCTCATTAGAACAGAGGCTCAACACATTATTTATTCCATAATAGATGCTCTTCTCCATAAAGTTAATATAGACTGTACATGTCCACTTCATTTACCCTCCTGTTAACTTTAGTTGCTATTAGCTTACCCTTAAGCCTCCCCTGACTCTCCATTATCTGCTTCTTGTCAGGAGGATAACATTATTTCAATCAACACGCCATCATGTGCACCAGCATCCAATTTAAAATGAATAAATGTCTTACTTGCTTTCAGGGTGATAGTCCATTCATCTTCTGATGAATTGCTCTTATGAAGAATCCCCCAGAGCAAACGGTGCTGCCATTGATCTCCTATACACTGCTTCTCACAAACTGTTTCACAGTGATGTAATCTAGTGCATACCTTTTTTTACTTTATGGCTTGTGGTGTTTTCCATGCCAACTGCAAGCCCAAGTGCTGCTCTTGTAGGACTCAAAATATATAACTTCCTCAAGCACCTTTCTTTGCACTATTTTGGACTCACCATTATATTATCCCTTTCATTCTGAACTGGAGAACTGGTTACTTCGACAAACTCTAACTCCTTTGTGAAGAGTTAATTCTTGATATTCCAGTGATTAGATCCAGCTCCCAGTCACAACTTCCTCTGCAACTGTGGACTTGCTCCATTAAATTGCAAAATTTTCTCTTTGGCCAGAGAGACATTGAGTGTTACAGATTTCACCTTCTTTTTTAATACATTCTCCTTGTTTAAAATATCCTTATATTACACTGTTTCATAGTAAAATACCTGTGAACAATTTTCCCAGTTAATTCTGACTACCTAAGAACCTGGAACCCAAAGAAACCTTTCAGAACTTCAGTACTACCTATTGTCTGACAGAGATGTTATCTTCTGTCTTCCTTTTTTGTAAGCAAATAAAGAGTATGGAGTCATGTGTATCTTCTGCCACCATCTTCCACACATCCAGAGTTTCCTCTGCAGTGAATTTTTTCATCACTTCATTCTTCCACTCAGGGTACTTTCCTCCTTTTTTATTCCCAGAACTGTCAGTTACCTCGTGGTACTTAATTTGTGTACAAGGCATTGACTTGATATCCCAACCATTTCCCATCGCTGTGGATAGCTACATCAGCCCCACCACCCTCAGACACCCCAACTGCCTGGGACCCCTTAGCTTTTGCAGACTGGAGATCCAATCTCACACCCTGTGACTTGCTGGCACAGTGGTTCACAAGTGCCACACTGACAAGGCTGACACCTTGAAAGAGTTTCTAAGGCACAGAGGTTGCTTTGCTGCCTCAGGGGATTATAGAGCCTGAAGCCATATTAACTGTTGAATAGATATCTCTCTCAGATACTAAGGTTTCTTATAGTCACTGAATTTGTCTTCTATCCAAAACTCAAGGAACAAGTTTCATGGACAAGGAAAGACTCTTCCTTGAAGGTGTTTTCCTGCAGTGGAAGAAGTTTCTCTTCTTTTTTTAATAATCCCCAAGAAGAACTAGGACTAGGGCAACTCCTCTCATCATTTCCTAGGTGCACAACCCACATAGCACAAATTCAGTAAATCTAACACCTCTGTGGAGGGTTGTGTAGGGTGCAGATGATCTGCACACATCTAGTAAATCTGCTGCTCTCAAGATGCGCAGGACTTAGCACATCTGGTCCAAGATCAGTGGTACAGCAATAAATATAACAGGCAAATAAACTCACACATTTCATATAAAAAAGAAGCAGGCAAATACCACAACAGATATATCGGGGTGGGAAAATATAATTTCCCTCTACTTGTCCTTGACTGCCTCTTTATCAATATGATCCATGGAAATCCCAGGCTCACTGCTTCTAAGACTGCCTCACCTATGCTCAGTATGACACATCTCTGTATATGAAAACTCTGAAAATCCATTATAAATTAAGGCAAACTTTGAATTCCATGTCATTAGAATTGCCAAAAGACCCAAAAGACAAAAGACCATCATCTGGAAAACCTAACAAAATGGATTTTCAAGCAGAGCCAGGAAAAAGAAAGAGGGGGGGGAGAGGGAAAATCGGTCAAAGTTACCTCTTGCTTTTTTTGCTGAAAGGCAGAGTTTGAATGTGTTGCACACCTCAGTGGTACGCCAGGTGATAATGAGAGATCTTCTATATGAACTTCATACATAGGCACATCTGCAAATTGGTAAAAGGTCTGAGGATGCTGGAAGAGGTGACCCAGTGAGTAATGTTGCAAATTACCATCTCTTTGTCTCCCAACCACAAAAGCAATGCTGTCTCCATATAATAACTGCAAAAGATGCATCAGCCCATGAGCTCCTGCCAAGAGGTAGGATGTACTCTCAGATTTTGTTAAGGTACTTAGCAAGCAAAAGATGAATTTGCAGTTATACCATGATAATGACACCTTTATGGAAAGGCCCAATGAATTGATAACATCATAATAAGTTTTTCCACGTTCTTATGATGGTTGGTTTGACTAAAATCTCTACAATCCAGTTTCAATGTGCTAAAGGACAATGCAAGAATTTATAGAAAAGTTTTTATCTTCTGTGTTTGCACTTCATATGCTATTTTAAATAACTGCTACTATAGTTTTGGTTTCCTGTTGTGTAAATTTGGTAGGATTTACACATAAGGGTTTGTCTATCATCTGTTTATGGAATATTCAGCTCTTGGAGGGGAATAAACTGTCTGACATAGCCAAACTTTCCTTTCCCAAATTCCATGTTCTCATAATCCCTGCAGAGCTACAGATTCCAAGAGAGGTGCTGTTATTACAGACTGATGCAAGGCCAACCTTCACTCAGATTCAGGGCTCTGGAAGCACTTTTCTTAATCCAAAACAAGAAGTCTGATTAAATTTTTCCTCCCAATCCTGAGTAAATACATCATTTAAACCCTCACATCTTAAAAATATTAAAATCTTTTCCCCTTTTGAATTTGGCAAGATCCTCCTGAGTCAGTGAGAAAGCAGATTGCTTCAAGT
Organism: Heliornis fulica; assembly: GCA_013399135.1. Lineage (NCBI taxonomy): Eukaryota > Metazoa > Chordata > Aves > Gruiformes > Heliornithidae > Heliornis > Heliornis fulica. The sequence continues at coordinate 142,960 of VXBZ01006302.1, read as the reverse complement.
TGGACCTGCATAGGTCATTGTGTCCTTAACAAAACCAAAGGAGAGTGGTTTTACTGACATCATTCAAGGTACATTGTGGTTACACAGGATGAAGATATAGACATATATTTAGCACCATTTCAAATCGTAAAACTTTGCTTGCAGGTTTTTTTTTAACTTAATTTTTCTGGCTGGTCACACGCGCACAATTGCAAAATGACTGAACAAATCTTCCAAATGTCAGTTTTCTTTTCAGAACGTATTTTTCATTAAGCTGAGATGACACACGATCATTTTTACTGCCAATGGGCCATTTTACAAAAACTATGAGTGAGGGAAACAGAATTACTACAAAGATTTTTCTAATCTACTATAAGCAGTTCAGATACAAGGATAATTGGTGCTTCTTTCTTGATTATCAGGAAAGCTTCTGAAAGTTTGGAGCTAAAGGGTAGAGACACCAAAAAAATGTTTAGAGTTTTGTCAGTCGCTTTCACTCTGAAAGACTTCTCAGAGTTTGTCTTAACAGAATGTTTGAGAGAGTACTTATTGAGCTACGCAGTATGGATGAACAATGAGCAAGGAGCTCCTGGAAAAACTCAAACAGAAAGAGGAACAGGGGTGGAAGTAAGGGCAAGTACCTTGGGAGGAATACAGAGTAATTGTCCAAGCATTCAAGGTTCAGGTTAGAAAAGCTAAAGCCCTGATAGAATTAAATCTGCCAAGGGATGTCCAGGGCAACAAGAAAAGCTTCTGGAGGTACCTCAACAATAAAAGGAACACTAGGGGAAATGTGGTGCCTCTATGGAAGGAAAAAGGAGACCAGGTTACTCAGAATATGGAGAAGGCTGAGATACTCAAGAACTCTTTTACCTTAGTCTTCACCAGCAAGTGCTCTAGCCACACCACCCAAGTCACAGAAGGCAAAGGTCAGGGAGAATTAAGAGCTACTGACTCTTGGAGAAGATCAGGTTCAAGACAATCTGAAGAACCTGAAGGCCCACAACTCCATGGGACTTGATGAGATGTATCTACATGTCCTGAGGGAACTGGTGGTCCTGAGGAGCTGTTGGATTAAGTCAATAACCCATTATCCTATTTGAGAAGTCGTGGCAGTTGGGTGAAGTTTATGCTGATTGGTAAAGGGGAAACACAACCCCCATTTTCAAAAAAGGAAAAAGGAAGACACAAGGAACTATAGACCAGTCGGTCTCACCTCTGTTCCTGGAAAGATCATGGAGCAGATACTCCTGGAAACTACACTCAGGCACATGGGGAATAAGGAGGTGATTAGTGACAGAAAACATGGTTTCACCAAGGACAAATCTTTGTGAAGACAGGTTGAGAGAGTTTGGGTTGTTCAACCTGGAGAAGAAAAGGTCCTAGGGAGACCTTATAGACCTAAAAGAGACATGAAAAATCTGGAGAGGGACTGTTCACCAGGGCTCGTAGAGACAGAATAAGGTTTAATGGCTGAAGGAAAAATTCTTCCTTATGAGTGTGATGAGGCCCTGACACAGGTTGTCCAAGGAACTTGTGGATTCCTCATCCCTGGAAATCTTCAAAGCCAGGCTTGATAGGGGTTTGGGCAGCCTGGGTAGTTGAGGTTGTCCCTGCCTCTGGCAGAGGGATTAGAATTAGATGATCTTTAAGGCCTGTCCAACCCAAACCACTCTATGATTTTATATACTACACTGGGGGAAGGGGAAGTGGGTCCTTCGAATCATATTGTTTACCATTCTTCTTGCTAGCTTTAGAGGAGAAAGACAGTTTAGCAATTTTAGAAATAACGACACTGTATGACATGATCCTTCTCTTCCCATATTTAATATGTAATATCCTCAGCACACAGCTTTCATGTCCATTCTTCTAAGAATACCCAAATGTTACAAATTATTCCTGTCTGCCAAAGCTGGTAATTGTAATCAGATAACGCCAAGTAGCCAAAAGTCCTGTAATCAAACTCACATACAGAGATAACTGCCCACGCAGCACAGGCCTTAGCTCATTAAACAACCCCCTCTCAGATGATCCCGAATCTGTGGGACTGCTTATGATCAACGTCAAGTGCTTTTCCTGTCCTTGCTGGTGTTCTTGCAGAAAACACGATACTGTGTGTGCCTACAGTTTTCACTCAAGAAAACATTTGAAGGATTGAGAGTTCCTAAGAAATTTCTAATTAAATACAGTAGATTAGGAGGTCTATGGCATTGCAGCTTAATTTGACCATCCATCAACATTTCATAACCCTAAGCACATTACCTTGACCAGCAATGTGAAATGTGAATGAACTAGAACACTGACAAGGTTGAGCCCCAAGAGGGTAAAGGAAACGGAGAAAGAACAAGGAAGGGGGGGAAAAAAAGCTTAGTGAAAAGAGATCTGAAAGAAGAAATAGAATTACGCTTTCTAATATTGGCAAATAAGATAAATGGATATCAGCATGGCAAGTTTTATTATCCTTGAAGTTTGGAAAGCAGAATTTCTATCAAGAAGGAAAAGCCATCTTTCCTGCTCTCAAATCAGGATACATTAAATTTCAAAATATATGACATAATAAGGAAACAGAATCTGCCCTGCAGTAGTGAAACAATGCCTGCAAAATTAGTCTTAGGTCTCTGTTCTGCCCTCGAGGTATTTTCTTTTTCTGAACATCATGATCAGAAGTGTTAGTTCCAGGAAAGAAAGTTAGTCTTAACAAGGCTGAGGCCATAGGCGAACTATGTGCCAGAATGAGAGAAGCATACAGTAGACCTGAGGACCACAGGTGGAGTTTTGTTTCCATTGACTAAATTGACCCTTTGTGAGTCACGTAACATTGATACATCAGTCAGCAGAGCCCAAATCCAGCCCTAAAGCAGGATGCAAGGTATCAGCTTGTGTTAGTAAACATGTTGATGGTCTGCATCTGGCAATCTGACCAGGAGAAAGACACTTCAGTTGCTGACAGTCTGACTCTACTGTAATCCACAATGCTTCAGGAAGCTCAAGTTGAGCCCCAAGTTTGTGACAGGTTACCCAGCTCAATAGCCTTGCTGGATGATGCATCAGCTTCAGTCGCTTTCCTGATCCTTTATCAGTGAACACGAAATGATCCTCAAGAAACAAGATGCTTTTAAGGCATATTTCTGACCACGGCAGTCTGCCCTCACTCTCTTTCCTGGTCTCCTCTGAAGCATGTAAGGTTTTCCCTGAGGCATAGATGGGGTTTAGCACAGCCTTAGCCAGCCCAACAATTCTGGGAAGCATCAGCCTATTATCCTTGTGTAGTAAAGCCAAAATTATGATGGGAGACAGGATACAGACTGCAGTCTCATCTGCCACCAGGAGAAGCAACTTGGCTCATCTGACCAAGAAAGAAAAGCAATATTGTTTTATGACATATGGAAAAAACGGAAGGCAGGAAAAGTATGATTTAATGAAAAGTGATTTCTGGAGTGCCCAATACAGATGCACTCAGCTGCATCGCATAAATTGTAAGAATATACTCTAGGTTTTTGTGCTTTATTTTGCTTTAGGGTTTTTTCCCAGCCTGCTGGATTTTCTCACTGCAGGTTTCTGCTGCTTCAGAAATTCTAATTTATGTTTTAATGATTTTTTCTTTCATATATGAATTCCTATAAATGCAAAAAATATTTCTGTAACAGATTTTTCTTTCTTGTACCAATATTTTGTTGTGTCTATAAGGAGTACAACAGATGCTTCATTACTGGCCTCACTGTCTCGAGGAGGTGGGATTTTCACCATCAGATGGTTTCATCTACTGGTGTGAAAGATTTTAGGCATCTCTGCTACAGAAACATGTCCAGTCTGTCATTTATGCCATTTCCAGGAATCAAACCGTATTTCAGCCACGCATATGCTGATCTGTTGATCTTGAGGTATTATTTAAAAAAAAAAAAAGCAGTAATGTTATGTATGTGACCTTCAGACATATGCTTTTCATTCAAAATCAGCATTTTATCAGCACCCTACTATCACACCTGTCCACAGGTACTTACGTGGGAGGTTTCTGTAGCTGCGTCACCACCCATGCCCACAGTGGGCATGCGGTAAGAGCTACCTCTGATAGTCACAGATTTTGAGAACCATACAAGGTGCTTTAGACCTCTCAGATTTCTGTATTGTCTGGCAGCATGTTTAGTGACCTGAAGCACATCGAGGGTTTCATGTCCTCCCTCAGGATGCTATTTTATCTCTTTCTCTCTGTTTCCCTGCCTGTAAAATGTGTTAAATTTCCTTCTGAAGGATATTGTTGTGATTAGCTTTAAATGTCGGTGGAGCATTTTTGAAGTTTTGAAGGTTTGAAGTAGTGGTTTCTGGCTCAAGTTTACCTTAAGCAAAAGTGAGCGTGGAGAAGGTATGCTGTGGCTCAAAGCAGCAACTTAGAATCACTATGGCAGTTGTGGGGAGAGGCAGGTGGTATAGTGAGAAAACAGGTCCCTGAACACAGGTTCACATAACAGCTGGAAATATATTTTCAAGACATTTGGAATCACTTTAGTGCACTGAATGTAAATATTCATGCTCTTAAAAAGATAATTTTTCAAAAAACACAGACTAATGTAAATATCCAAATAAGAACAAATTGCTATCCATATTCACAAGATAAGCTTTTGTAGTATTTATTGAAGTCTCTATGCCTTTGATAAACACCATTTACAAAATCAGAAGGAATACCACTGAACTTGTTTGACTAATCCCATATCATATGTCATAGTCAACATGACCAAATTCCAGGAATTAGTCATGGCACAGTAACTCTGGAGCAGGGATTTTCTTCAAGATTCAGATATACCTAAACTTAGGTGCTAACAATGTATATGGCTACAAAAGAATGAGGCGTCAATCTACTCAGCGGAGAGATCTATGGCTTGTTCAGCAGCCAATTCAAATGCTCAAGTGTATCTTGGGAGGTGTCATCTGCCTCTCCAGAAGGTTTCTCATACATATTGTATCAAAACTAATGGCCTCACTTGGAAGATGCAGATACCCCAGAACATCTCCCCCTTGTAAATGTGTCAGTACATAAGTATTTGCTCTAGACTCCACTGACTGAGACCTCCACTGAATTAACTGAGACCTCCATCCCCTTTAGTGGGATTTTTGAGCACTGAGCTAACATAGAAACCTACACTGTCAACACCTATATGGAGTCCAAGCTGTAACTGATCCCCAAAGCTGGAGTATGTTATTGCTTACATAAAGCAGCTTTCCCAGAGTGTGGTCATCAGACCTTTGTTAAAGAACTGGTAGAATATTTATACTAGCAAAGCTCCTGTGTGTTACAATCCATACCATTTAATTTAAAGGTGTTTTAATCAATTGATCTGAAAGAACCCTTTTGACATCCTCAGAGGAACTGTCTGAGGTAGGGACAGTGCAGGGGGCCCAGGAGGCAGTGCTGGGAACTGCTCTCCAGTGTCTTCCTCAAGAAGTTCTCCAGAGGAAAAAGAGGTTCTGCTGTTCCTATCCATTTCAATAAGAAAGAGTTCTTTCTGTGCTATGGCAAACAGGGAAAAAAAAAGCTTCCCACCATTCCTCCTGCTGCACAGCAAGAAAAGGAACCTCTTTCCTCTACAGCTTCCATGGGTGGTGGGGAGGAGAAATCATAGCATAGGTAAAGTTAAAAAACAGAATGAAACTTAATGTGACGTGGCACTGTCTTCTAACTGCTGAAACAGATATTTGTTAATACAAATGTTAATTCTGTGCCCTTTGGACAGTCTTTTAAAAGTTTTCTTTTACCTAGTGAGTGGTTCAAGAGGTGTTTCTATGCTAGCACAGTGTCACTGGCATGGGAACAGATGAAAAGCTCTGGTCCCATCCCAAAGTGGATCACATCTCATCTGTTGCTATACTGTGTCCAGAGACCTTACTTTGGGTTAAGAATTTGCTTGTTAGATAGCTGAGGCTGCCTGAAACAAACTGCGGCTGAGATGTGCAGAACTTCACCACCAGCACAAGTGGGAAAGGATTGGTGGAATCAGACATGGTGGTAGAAATGAAGGGGAAAATCTGATGATTTCAATCCAAACTTGTGCTTGCTGGAGGTTAAGCGGTCATATTATTCAGGCCAGTGGGAAAACCTGTAGTAGAACAGGTGGAAAGAAAGACCAGAAGATGGTTTGCTGTGCAAGAAGAGGCAATGCTCCTCAGATAACTTTTTCTAGATTTACAAGAATCAATGAACAAGAAGACACTGAAGTACTACTCCATCCCCAATGAAACCATAATTCTTATGACCAGCATAACCCACTCTTTCCTCTGAGTCAAAAATACCATACTTTGCAGATGGCTCTCAGAGAATGTCAGAGGATGTGAAAAATCACATGCAGGCAGACAGCTCCTGTCCAAGTGTATGTCTAAGGAGGCCCTAGGATGAGAGCTGCTTGAGGAAGTGATATAAGATTAAAAGCCTCTCTTAAATTTGCCTGAGATGTCATGATATGAATCATCACAATAACAAAGAAACTTCACCCTTTTGTTTCAACCTCATCTATTTGGGGGCTGAGCTGCTAGCACAAACATTAGACCTAGGATATCTCTCAGCCTACCACACATTTTAGTAGGATGTCAGAAATCTCCAAGAGCAACAGCATTACACAGGAGCAGCTGATAGCTCCTCAAATGCATAGATTATTCTATTTTTGATGATATGCATATGTCAATCTCAGAGCAAAATTGAGCCCTTAGGGCAAAATTCTCCTCTCAGATCCACACATCAATGGGAGTTCCCCTCATACAAGAGGAACAGACTATTGGAGTTGAGAGCTGCAGTGTAGGTCAGGACAGAAAATTTTGTCTGTGCTGTTTATTTTTTGAAACAGTAAATTTAAAATATAAATGTAATTTTCTGTCACAACAAAGCATTTGACAAAAATGTAATGCTGGCCTACCAGCATAACAGAAAAACATAGCGCATTCACAAACATAAACAAATATTTAGCTCAGGGGTTTTAGAGTGAAGAGAATGAGGAGGTAAAATTATGTCTTCAGAAAAACTGAATATATTAAATTCTTCCTCTACAATGGTGAATCTCTTCAGAATGAAAACGCTCTTTATTATAACAGACTCACTGGGGACAATGTGCTTGAAGGATCGGTTTTGTGTAATCCCTCGTAGGATGAGAAATCACGTTCCTAGTGCCTTCAGGCCTTTACAGACTGTCTGGGCACATACGTAAAGAAAAAAAGCCCCATTCCACCATGCTCACCATGAAGCATGTCCAGCACATAAAACGGAATTCTATTTTCCAGAAGGGATGATGAAGAGGAAGGATCACAAACCTAGAGTAGCTGATCAGGAGCTCTAGTGCAACCTTTCCCATATCTGAACAGTTCAATTTTGTATGTAAATTTTGTGTTAGATGCCATAAAATGTACATGCACAAAGAAAGCAGCCAGTCGATAATTTAGCTTTGGAATTGCTGCCAAAGTGCATATCTGAGCCAGACCTTTGCTCACTTTTCACATGCTTTTCTTTGCGTGCTTCTTTCATGGCAAAATTAACCCTTCATGGTGAAATGGTACAGAATCTGTACCACCTTTAAATTCCTGATTCCCTCTAATTGCTAATTTGAAAATTAGCAGCTCTCAAAATAATGTTTAAAATATTAATCCAGTGCATATGTTGTATACTGATCTTCTGGATGGGTGTAAATTTCACCTGAAAATTCCATGCTGTTGCTGTCGGGTTTTAATGCTGGTGGTCTGATTTAGTGTTCAAAGACTTTCTTTCTCTCTTACTTCTGCTATTTAGTCTCTTTCAACATCTTCTTGTTTGAAAATTTCTATACTCATTAGTCACTATTGAGATCATTAGCACGCAGCCTGGGTTCTCTGTAGCTACTAAAGACAAAGACATACAGTGACTTCTCATGTCTCTTACTGCAATTTTGGAAGCAGCTGATACTGCAAGAGGATAAAGAGACTTACAGCTTCAGACAGACATGGTGAAAGCAAAGCAGCAGCCAGGGACAACACCTAAGGCTTTGGAAAAATGACACTATTTTGAATTATTAACAAGAAACAATCTAAATTAAAAACTCCACTAATGTGCCTGTAGGAACCACATACCCCTTACACAAATGTTTACGAATTAGGTAAGTATTTAAGTACTAGTCAAATAAATATTCAGCTATAACCCATTCTGCCTGCGGACATGTAGTTAGAAATCTTCATTATCCTGATGTAGACACCACGGATATAAAATGGTAGCAAGGACAGCTATAAAATGTTTGTCTCTTATTTCCAATTGAGAAATGTCAAACTTTGGTTTTGTTACTGGCTTTCTGGGAAATATTAATCTGGCAGGCTTTTTAACCATAACCTGAGTATTTAATTGCAGGAATAATCACTGTTGAGTATCAAAATTAACTTAATACTCATTATCTCGACTATGGCTGTACTTGTTAACTAGACTTGTAAATTCGTGCAATGAATTATTGAAAAGCCATTATTGAAATAACCTCTTCTTTTCTAACATGGCTGCTTATGTTTCCCAGATGAAATACAGCATGCATCTGTTGCCATAGCTACAGTTAGTTTCTGAAATAAACATTACTTCTTCCTCATTCCTATGTCCACATACAAAAAGCTAAACTATGCCACCCTTTCCAGTCATAGGTATTGTGGGTACAGCAGTCTATTTACATAATAATCTTATTAAAGATAATACTCTTTCTTACCTCAAAATTCAGACATTTTAGTTGACATGAAAGACAGCAATTCTCAAAGTTTATAAACACAACATGGCATGTACATATATAGCCTTTAAAGGAGTGACCTTCCTGGGACTCCTGTCAATGTATAAAACATGAGGAGAAATAGATTAACTAACAAGGTGTGGGAGATGGGGAAGGGTTTAAATAAAAAGCGTGTTCCCCAAAGTGTGCTTGTTGTACCTCTTGGGTTCTAGCCCTGTGGCCTCTGGAGGCTTGGAAAAGAAACCTATGTTCCACGACTGGGTGGAAGTTGGGGGGATTTTATTTGATTAACTCTACGGTTCTTCTTAACCTTGAACTCCTGCAGCACAGAGTTTGGGTAATTTTCATGTCTCAAATACAATTTTAAAAAATAACTCTCAGTTCAAGGAACTTGGGATACTGTCCTTGAAGGGTCAATCTTGTCATATGCATGAAGCAATCCTGAAAGAAGCAAACTATTGTAAAGAAACCGTATCATACTTCTGGAAGTAGGGAGGAAACTACTTTTCCAGAGGTTTCTTCTCTGTCAACTATTACATATGCAAAGCAGGTGAGTAAAGGCCAAACCAAAATAACACCCCAGAAAAGAAACCACAGATGCACGTACATACAAGTGAGCAGACAAAGCATCGTGCAAGTTCCATCCACATCCAACTGTGCTTAGGAAGACAGATAAAGATATCAACAGATGCTTATAACTCAGACCCAAAACAAGGGCCAGAAGTGCAGAGGATATCAATCAGCAGCTGTCCTGCACCTTTGGCAGAAGCACACTGAGGTGTGCTAGTAGCAATCAGCCCTCACAGTGTTGTAAAAGATGTGTGGGTATTTTAAACATTTTTTTTCTTTTCTTTTTTTTAAGAACCCTTCCTCAAAGCTTAATCAACACAGAGCAAAAGTAGGCCATGTCAATCCCCAGGAGCATGAGCAAACAGATGTGCCTTGCAGCATACCTTACGGAACAAAGGATCGGAACTATTTTGGACTTCTTCAGGAAGTAGATCCCAAAGGAACACTTGGAGAGCAGCCTCCTTTATACACTGGAAGGTCTTCAGAGTAATCATTCTTTACTGACCAACAGAAACATCAAGAGAGACATGTTCTTTCATGTAGAAAAGTCCTGAGCTGCTCAAGGCTTTAAATACTGAAATGAACCCGGTCAATATGGCCAGAAAACAAGCAGTCACTGTTTAGCACAGAATGGTGGCTACCAGCAAGATACTCCAACATCTGAGTCAACATAAGATGTAGTTCTGTTTGCAAAATATTCTGATATTCTGCAATAGTTTGCAGACCCTAGCTAGCATTATTTATCCTTAATGAAAGCATAAAGACACTTAGATCAAGACAATATAATTTGCTAGTCTTTATATATTTCATAGATTACAATCCAAGTGAAAGGCTGAGACTAGACGAGGTTGTGACCTGGCTGTGCTGTAGTGCACGTTAAAAGCACGGCTGTTACTCTTTCAAAATTCAGCTTTGGTCTGGCAGGGAGGGACACCTATTACCATTTTTCAGAAAACTTTGTAAAACCATGCAAACTGGTTTTAGCCTACTTGTAGAAAGACCACTATAGATTACAGTTACCAAGGAAGATCAGAGGGAGCAAGCATACAGATAAAAGAAATAAAGAAACACTGAGTGACTAACAAAGCAGATAAAGCAATTACAATGATCTGCCAGAAACTATTACTTGGCAATAAAAGCTATGCCTTTCTACAACAGCAAAAGTTACAAGGTGCAAGGTATAGTAAATGAGGCCCAGGAAGAGACATTTACAGCAATAGCTCTGAGAACCTGATTTTCTAAGTTCTTGAGATACATATAGTTTTGATAAAGAACTAGAATTTGAACATTTAAAGGAGACAAGTGATCTGAACTCAACAGTTCTAAAATTCTGACCCCTCCTCAAAGAAAAGATGTTAAACACCATTCAAGACCTAGACATGCTCCATTTCCTAACTGAACCACTCAATTCTTTAGCAATAGGAATGAAGAGACAAACAGTTTCAAAGTCCTGATAGTGATTCATGTGCCCCTCTAATAAGCAGAATAGCTTCCATGTTCAGGCCCTGGCTCCCAGTCCATGGATACCCCAAGATGGTCTTTCCAAAGCCATAGGAATCTATTTATACCAGCAAACATCTCCGCCCATCACTGGCCAACAAAAGCTATGTGCTTCTATAAGAGTTTAAGTTTCAAACACTAAAGGAAAAGTGTTTTTCCCAAATTCACAGAAAATCAGACTCTATTCAAATTCTAGCACATTGAAAAAGTGGCTCAATATTTTATCAACACTGCAGCCTTCCCTTTAGGAAAGACAGTAACCACAGGGTGAGCAGTAGAAATCTCTCCATTCTAATAATGGCTGGCACCTCCTGCAAACTTTTGGTCGTGATCAATAGTCCTAGGGCTCAGTTATGCAGAAAAGTCAGTTCACCCAACGATAGCCATATACATGTTGTTAGTCCTTGGCAAACATGAAATAAACTAAACTAAACTAGCCCTTGAAGAAAAATCTCATTTGTCAACCAGTGTAAAACATTTGTTCATCTCACCCATTAATGCCAGGTTAGAGCTTACGTATCTCCTAATGAAATTACTTCAGATTTGGCCAGCTTCTTCATTTCCCAGCTGTTACCCTTGCTTTTAGCAAGCTAAGTTTCAGTTTAGTTTCAGACCTTTCCATGTTCTGAGAAATTACATAGCCAGCAGCTCCAGCACCAGATCACAAGTGATGTTGGAGAACACAATGTGCAGGGCACACTGGAATGCAACTGGATGGGATGACTAGAAAGGAAACAGGGACTATTTCCCAAGTCACAAAATATCATTTGGCGTAAGGTGCATGCAGTCTATTTGCCACAGTTAATACCTGCGCACCTTTCATATCCTTTACTATCAGAGACTCGACCCGCACCAAATGCTTCTGTGAGTCAAGAACCTACCTCTTACTGATCTCTGATCAGAAGAGACCCTAAACCCTTTTCCCTCAAACATCCTTCATGCCAGAAGGCTCCAGTGCCCAAGTAATAGAGCATTCTTCATGTTTCATGTCAGTAAGTTCTATTCTATTTGCTCTGGTTTTTACCTAAGCTTAAGACACTACAATTGCCATTCTCTTCCTGTTAGCGTAGGCTCTTTGGTGAATCAAGTAAACTCTAGACTTCAGCAGAGTGCAGTGTCCCAGTCCTAATGTTTCTAATTTTTTTAATGCAACCTGGTTTTTTATTTTTAGTTTGAAAAAGGATGACCATGGACAATTACATATGTAAATGTTGAAGGAAAAGATTCTTAAAGCTGAAAAATGTAAGTGTTCATTAATTCATTAATCACCCAAAAGTCAGGAAGTGCCATTACTGGCATTTACTGTGTAAATTCTACTCCCATGTGTATACATATGATGATAAATTCTTTAATTATATAAGTCTTCCTTTTTTTTTTTCACAGGACCCCAGCTTTATTCAGTGCACAGTGTTCAGTGAATACAGCAGCTGCTCAATATTTCTCTTTATCTTCATGCTTTATTTACTGCACATCCTCTGAACATTGCATTGAATACAGAGTTACTTGTTGCCTCATGGGTTTTGTGCTGATGCTTGCAAATCTAGTATATCAGTGTACTATAAAGATTAATGAATTTATGGTCACAATCCCCCTAGATTGAATGTGTCATCCCTATGTACACATTAGGAGAGTGTCATTAAACCCATTTTATAGACTGAAACAGAAAGACACAATGACCTGCCTAATGTAAGACAACGAGTTAATGGTATATTGCGTGAATCTACATGTCTACATAATGCCGCCCTTTTCCTCAGAGTCCCAAACCTACATAGCTTGTGTTAATTAAAGTTGTGACAGCCAACACCAAGCATTTCTGCATATCAGACTCACAGACTTGTGACTTTAACCCCCAGAAAACAGAAAGCACACATTCAGCAATATCCTGGAAATGTCTTACCACCTCCAATGTATCAGCCTGGAAGTCTAACAGGCTAGACTTACTTCTCCTACCTGATCATTACTGGTGCTAACAGCAAAGCCAAACTTAGAATCTTTGGTAGTGTTTTCCCTCGTTGCCTACACACAGACACCTACTGGTATCTCATGCAAATGAAGAGTAATCCTGCAAAATGGCTTCATTCTCTTCACAGACCCAATTCATTCCTTGAGCATGCTCCTTCATGCAGCACCTGAGACAGAGGTCCTGTGGTAAGAATGTACATGGTAACATAAGGTGGAACCATATGACATTGCCGCATTGAAGACCCTAAGCCTATGGAATTCCAAGGAATTCTGTCAACTTTTGAAGTATTTGTTTATTAATGTGCATATATACATCTATATCCTTCCTCTCAAGTGCTCTTTTTGCAAGCAGGAATAGAGGAAAATTGGAAACTTCAGGAAATCTAGGAACTTTGCTGTGCAAAGCTGATATATATTTAGAAAATATTCAATATTATTGCATTGAGCCCCACCTAGGGAAAATAATAGGATGATTTTCTTCCCCCAAGAATCTGTAGAAAATCTGTTGTCTGTAATAGCAGAAAACACATCAGGGAAACCAATTAGAACAGAGGTCATAGCAGACAAGCCATTTGCCTGCTATGTCATCAGAGTGACATCAGCTTCAGTCAACTCATTCCAAAGAGATCCACGTCTGGCATGTTCTGTGAAGTAGTTCTCCAGGACAAAGAGCTCTACCTTTTCAGTTACGCCATCCATCCAGATGAAGAACTCAGGAAAAGACATCCTGTGGACTCCTGTGTGAATCTACTAGACACTGAGTCATTGTGTAAAAGGAAATCTCCTCTGAAAAAAGAAAACAAAGTGGTGGAACCACTGACATTTGTGCAATAGAGGACAAGAAGGGAGTATATGGAAGACACCTGTCATGAACATGTCTGTCCAAAGAGAGATGTCTACAGAAAAGGTGGTTACATCTGAGGTACTCTGTTTCTGAGGTACACCCTTAATGTACTCACTGGAGGTCTATTTGCTAAAATTGTCTGCTTGCCTACACTGACAAACTCTGATGTAGACATCTGAATTGTAAACATCTGAAGTTAAGCAAGACGAAACAGAGGGCTAGTTTCTGTAACTCAATCAGGCTAAACAGGGAGCAAGCCTCCCAGCCACAGAGATCTGTCAGGTGCCAGGCACACACAGAAGCAGAACATGAGACTCATGGAGAAATTCAGTGTGTGGAACTAGAGGATCTGCAGCCCTAAGGCTTCAGTAGAATTTGAGAAGCAGCCAAGAGTCCTGTGTTAAGGTTTTGGAATGAAGTGTTTAAATCCCTCTGAAGTCTAACTTGAGATTGAGGGCATTAAGACACTTTTTTGGATCCGGGTTTCTTACCCTGTGTTTTTATAGCCTCTTGGTAGCAACTAAAACTAGCAATTAAATCTAAGAGTAGGATCATTACCTTTGATCATATTGATAATGAAGTCTGAGTATTTGATTTGGGGAAATGAAATTGCATATATTTCCTTTTGTTCTACTGTCCAATCTCCAGTCATTTACATGTGGGCCTTGAATGCAGATCTGCCTTTCTGTGGTTGCTCCTGCAGACATTAGTGTACAGATTTCTCTCTAACTGTAACTGGAGTTTTGGATATGCAAGCAATACGAACTGAACCACACATTGCGGTAAAATTTCCCCAGTTCACAGGTATTCATGCCAGCAGATACTTGGTCTTGTTTCCTTTGTAGCTCCTCATAATTTTCTTTTCAGATGTTCACAGCCTAAAAAATAATAGTCTAAGAGAGAAGCTACTCAAGAAAGAAAGGAAAATTTTACTGACAATTCATAAGGAACTTAATTGTTAGTGTGTTTATTTTTATCCAATTCAATTCAGATCCCTACAAAGAGGATTAGAGACAGTAGCCAAAAATGCTGATGGCAATAGGGTCAAAGTATAATTTTTTTTAATTAAAAATAAATTTTCATGCAAAGAAAAAGAAAAATATACCCAAAGACTAGAGAGAGTAAACCCCCTTTAGAACTGTCAGTGATTTCAGAAAGCAATAGAACAAGTAGCCATGGGAAAAACCATGCTAATTAATAGAAACAAAGGGGCGGGAAGGGAAGGGGGGTAACTTCTCCCTAACAACCAAATTGCCAAAAGAACATATCTCTTTTTTAAAAATCTGAACTGATTATGAACAAAGAATAGGAGTGCTAAAACATATGTATTTACAGGTTGCTATTAGGTCCTCTAGTGAAGCTAAGCTTTCAGCATACGCTGTTATCACTTGATATGTTTTCTGATGGCTCTTACAGTACATGCTATAGATAACCATTCATTGCCCATGTATCTTTAGGAGATGGAAAGAATGGATTCATTTTCTTATAATAGCCTGTCTCTTACATAGCTAACGACAGGAAAAATAGGACATCAGTTCGTGGTGTTGGTTTAGCAATCATGAAACAGTAATCATGATGTGGGAATATTGTACTAACTCCTTTCCAGCTATGCTCCAGGTCAGAGCTCCGACAGATGCAAATACTTGCAGAAGATGCAAGGTTAGAAGAGCTGCTGCGCACAGGTTCTGACTTCAACTTTTCCAGCCGGCTGCAGACAAGAACGAATAAAGAGGTGCTGGGAGGATTTGGGGGGAGGGCTGGGATATGGAACTCCTCCTCTTGAAGTTTCAATGCAACGTGTGTCAGACAAACTGTCTTTCAAACAGGGTAAGTCTAACCTAACCTTTGTGACTAGATGAGATGTTCAAATCCTGATCTGTGGGTTGGAAGCTAACAGAGAGGATTCTTTTTCAACATCAGAATGCTGGATTACAACTAGAAAGAATAAAACAATCTGAGAAAATGACATCTAGCATACTGACAAGTAGGGACAGGGAAAAATTCCTTAATCACCTGAAAAATAAAAGCCTGATCAAGTGCCACTCCTATTGATTTGAACGGACAAGAGTTCGGAAACTCCATGAAACACACTCCCTAGAAGGTTCAACTGTGAAGACTCCTTTAATCTTCCTGACACTAAGGAAAACTTATCAATCCTTTAAAAAAAAAAAAGGATAACAAACAAAACAAACAAACAAACCAAAATCATACCAGTGGATGGGATGGAAAAGTAGCTTCTGATTTTCATTGTTAAGCTACAACTTCCTTTGTAGAACTTATGCAGAAGCCACTGAGAGATCTCTAAGTAGAGTGACTACAAAGTTAAGATGCATTGCACTCACTCCTTGCAAGGAGAAACTCAGTTGCTTAAAAAAAGCAAAAGCATAAAGCAAACGAAAAACTGTTCTAACAGGGGGAAATGCCTTATTGTCCCTCTGGTAGTAGTCATTTTGTGTATCCGTTAACACATGATTACAAATATTTATAAGTTTATTAATATCTCACTTTTACAAGATGTACATTCATATCATGTGATTCAACATAATACACTCTGAAACGGGAACTCAACATGTTTGGTGAATTCATGTAGGAGCATGCTGGCATAACCGAAACCTAAAAAAGAAATGTGGTTTGCTCATTTTTTTCTTTTCTCTTCCACAATAACAAAGGGGTACAAACTTTTAAGACGAGTTGGTTTTGGTGATACTTTTTTTTTTTTCTTCATTGTAGCAATCCCTGAAATGTCTGTAAACTCAGACACACTATGTGTACATAACCAAAACAATGCAATGGTACTACAAATCATACTGGCTACTCATAGTTTTGCAAAAGCAACGGGTTTAAAAAATATAAAAATAGATGCAAAGCATTGTCAAATTTACACTCAACATAATTAAAATAATACACATTTAGAAATTTTCAAACAAAAAATAAATAAAACATCCACATACATTAATACAAAGAAACAGAGATATTTGCCTGTCTTTGATGTAATTAATACATACCATAAGCCTAGATTCATGAAAGTATTGCCTTTCAATAAATATCTTCAGCCTCAAAATCTGATATTTTCTACATTCTTCAACTGATTTTAGTTAAATATCAATTTTCAATATAAGGTGTATGAACTGCATCAAGTTGCAATTATTGATTGGAAATCAGCAAGTTTCTAGGCTGATTTGGTAAAATTAGGCACCAACTGTTAGCTTCAAATGTGTCTAACAGACAAAATTTGAGGGATATCTGGTATCACATCCCTTTTGAAGAATGCCGCGAACACTGAAGCCTGTGGCCTTGGCTAGAAAGGCCAACAGAAATAACCAATCTAATCTTAACCACTGGGTTACACTGATGGAACCCACGTTGCACCTTTTAAGGATGTGGCTTGAGATGCAATTTTACAAAAAGCATAATTTGTGAAGCAGAAGGTTCTCTGTTCTTCTCTTGGGGAGAGGAGATCACACTCTGTAGCACACAGCATTTCTTTTTTGTTTGTTTCCAAGCAACACCAGGCCTTCTCCAGCCCTACCACATCCTACTGCAACCAGTAGAGATGTTTCCAGCCACCAAATGAGAAGCCCTTGCCATGTTAGCCACAGGTGTCTGGAACCTTGTCAGACAAGGGAGTACTGCCACATCAAGGAAAGAAAACAACATACTGGGGTCAGTAAGTTGCTTAGAGATGAGGAGTGGGGCACTTTGACCATCCTTTTTAACCAAGAACACAACAAATACCCAACCATATTGGTTGTGTGCACTTCACAGAGTTGACACCATCATTAGGCATTATAAAAATAAACACATTTTTAAGAAAGATGTGTAATCTATTTTTCCTATACTTTGAACGTTTTCCTCAAACTGAAGGGGAAAAAGCCTGCCACCTCCAAAGTAATAATGTCTCCAAAACCTAAAATTGTCTGCTTAAACAAAGGAACAACTTATTTTGACTAACACATTTAAAAGAGCAGAAAACATGCGTATTTCTTGTCACAAACTAAAAATAAAATCATAACCCGGGTTTACCTTGGGGATCTGGATCTCCATAGGACTATTGTGTTTGAATCAACAGTCCTAGTGTGTCAATGTTACATCAATTCAAAATCAAGTCTTATCATTATTTTATAGGCAAACACAGGACTGAAAAACATAGCAGATAAAGCATGCAAAGAATTGACATTACCACACGTGGTCTGTGTGAAAAATTCATAGTAGGGGAGGTTGGAAATTAAGGTTTTCTAGGAACTCAGATTTTTGGTTCTCACCTTAGGACTGCCGCAACTCAGCCCCACTGAGAAGAAACCAAACTCTGACGTATGGAGTCAGAGGAGTGGGAAGTAACTTTGTGTTTTGTGGAAATAACTCATAGACCCATTCTGACACTCCAAGTCTTGTTCAGTTTAGGACTTTTGTTCCTTTAGGACTTTTGTCCTTTAGGACTTTTGCTGAAGTCAGGTACAGAGTTTAAGTTTCTTGGAGCAGGGCCTCTGCTACTTACGGCTTTGAAAAGTATCTAGCACCACAGAGTTTGTGTCAGATTATGGTCTGAGGGTTGCTGGTATATGACAAAACCAAAAGCAATATAGTGCTGACAATGGGTCACGGGACCTAGCCCTTGATTTATATGACTTAATTTCTACAAAAATGGGGATAATAATTCTTACCTACTTCATAATGGTTGAGGATTAAATAACAAACATTTATACAGTGCTTTTCAAATAAACATTATATAAGTGCTAAGTATTATGATATTAACCAAAATGTCACTACATCTATATGACCCTACTAAGCAAAAAAACTTCCAGTATAATTTTTTCACACATTTCCAAGTCAATAAAAATGAACCATGGAGTCAGCTTGCTATTTTGATACAAATGGATAAAGTATTTAAGCTTATTTGTCAGTTTAAAAAAAAAAAAAAAGCAGAGACTATTTTTCCATTATAAAGGGGCCCATGTAATGCATAAAGCCGCCTTTTTTTTTTTTTTTGGTAGACTTGTTTATACAAAGTCTTATGCATTTAGCATTAATTCAAGTTATTTTTTAAACACCAGGCCAAACTTTTGAGGAAGATTCTTTAGCAATCCACATACACTTAATGAAGGCCTCCTCCATGGGAATTCTGCCCAGCAGCTGCTGTTCTGATGATACTGGAAATCCCACACTTCTCAAGTGAAAGATAACACAAAGATCAGGCTGAATGGTGATGGACAAGAAATGATGCTTGGCATGCCTGAGAATCTAAAACAATTACAACTTTTACTGTAATAAGCAACTCAGGACCTTGACTATCTTATCTTCAATCTCCAACATCTTCAAGAAAGATAATAAATGAAAAAAAAAAACAAAAAACTCACACATTAACAGAGATGGAGTAGATACTTTGGTCCATATTCTCAACCTGTATGGATCACTAGAGCTCTATGTGGTGAGTGGAGCCACTGGGACTTACGCTCAGTAAAAAGTACAGTCCAGCACACAGTAGCCCAGGTAGGACTCCTCTTTTCTTCCCAGTGATGTAAGAATGACAAGAAGAGAAGGCCATCTGCGTTTACCATCCAAAACAAGGCAAAGGTGTTCTACCAGCACTGATGCAGTTGGCCCATACAAGAAGTAAGCAAAGAAGAACCAGTTACAGCTACAGCCCTTGCACAGGGCACATTTTCATTTCCTTTCATGTTAAATGAAATGCAGGAGCATTGAAGCATGAAGCACCTTAGTAGATTCACAGCAACACCCTGCCCCTTTCCACAGGCTGATCTATGGTTCCTCCTTCAAAATAAGCTAAGCTGATAAATATTGCCACCTTCTTCCCTTCTGCGGCAGAGGGCAAGACTGTCCTTGAGACATCCATTGAAAGCAATCAGAAGAAACTGTACAAATTTTTCATTCTATAAAGATGTATGCTACACTACCAACCTTGTTTCAACCTAATAGGGACCTGTATTCATGTTACCACTCCTTCCTGAGCACGAGACAGAAGCTATGCATAGCAAAATTTTCTGGGAGAAATCTAAAAGCATTTTTGCCACGTTGGTACGTAGTAGAACAGCCAAGGTGGAAAATTTATTCCTTCCAATATGAGGTGGGTGCACACTGTGCATGCATGCTGTAACATGTGAAGTTTGGTAGCACTTCACAGCCTCACTTAGAAGATGTCTCAGAAAATTCATCTCCCAAACCTACAGCTTCAACTGAGTTTGTTTTGTGGAATTGTTGAAGGGCAAAATTCACGCCTTTGTGAAAGTCCAGCACCGGACTGAAAAAAATCACATAAGCCCCTCTTAAACTCACAAAAGAGGACTTGAAAAGGTAATAATTAGATCACAGGCACAGGTAACAAGCAGTCCCCCTTCAACTAAAAGCCCTATGCCTTTGGTCTCCAACACTGTGTATCAAATACTCTGGCAATGGCTGTGGGTATCCAGTACAACAGGTTACTTGTTACAATCTAAAGCATCTCCATAGTCATGTTTATTATTTTTCATATCTGCATGTTAGAAATGCTGGAATGACTCCAAGTATTTCTTATTTTAACCAGAAATTCATACATCATCATGAATAACATTTTACTTTCTAGGTAATTTGTTTTTTCAATAAGAATTTTTAATGGCCTGAGACTTTTGTCATGTTTCTCAGCAATAAGTAACACCATCTTATTAGTTTGGCCTGGCTTTAAAATGGTACTGGGCTTTCACAGAGAAGTAGAAAAGGCAGGTAACATTTATCAGCTCTAGCAAATCCAAAGCATAACTACTTCTCACATAATAAATAGAAGGGAAATGGCACAACATTGACATTCCAGAAATTTTGCTTGCTAGAAAATATCAAAAGTTGAAGGCGAAACAAAAAAGAAAACAAGTGTCTAAAATCTACAGCATGATTATTTTTGTTTTTGTCCTACAGTAATATCTGGATTTGATAAATATCAGCAAAAGCCAAAAACTCATAATGGATTGCTAAACGAGACGTAAAAAACAGGCTTAATAACAGTACTATTGAGAGGATAACCTTCTATCACACAGGCCTTGGTAACAAAGGCAACAAAGAGCTATCTTGTGAGATGTAGACAAGACCAACATTTGTACCTTCCTCTCTCCACCCCACCAGAAATTAAAAAATTAAAAAGTGAATAACATAAAAAGTAAAAAAAGGGAAGATGTGTCAGTAAACCCAGACACTTTGATAATACAATTTAAAGGATTTCCCTACTCCCCATCCTTTCTGGATTTATACCAGCTACTTTACTCAAGCATTAGCTTAAGACTTAGTGTCTAAATCACATGTAAAAATAACATGGTCAAATATTGAACTTGTCCACTTCTACAAAACACTTCTATAGTTTGGAGGTTTTGTTTGTTTGTTTCTTGTTTTGGGTTTTTTGTTTTGTTTTGTTTTGTTTTACTTAAAATGATTGTGAATGTGTCATACAGACTTTTCAGTTTCTTTCCCAGAAATATGGCACATTAACTCAACTAGAAATCATGGCATCTACCTTTTCCATATGTGATACATATAAATTTACCCATTCATAGAAGACTCGGACTGTCATTTTGGCAAGGAGCTGCAATGCACCAGTCTGAGCATAAAGGACTTAAGTTATGGTTCTTGCAGAATTGGTTATTAACAGAATAAGTACGGCTATTTTTTAATCTATAATATTTACAGTATTGCACTTTACTGCACTTAATTGCATTTCACTAAAATTAATGCTGCATCAGTATTACGCCTTAAAACCATATGTCCGTCTTTGTTGTATAAGTCATTCTTTCTACATCATGTAAAACAGTGAGATTTTGATTCAAAGATCCAGACATTTGGAAAAAAAAAAAGAAAAACAGAAAAAATGACCTGTTTCTATGGCACAACGCATCTCATCGAGTTCAGGTGATTCTGGCAAAACAGGTGCATTTCTTATTGTTCCCATCTTTCAAGCTATTACTAAAGATTAGTAAATTCTAGTCTCTCTTTTTTTCCTTTCAAAGGACATAGCCATTTGAGACCCACATTTTTTGTTATTGCTGCTTTTTTTTCTCCTCTTTTTTTTCTATTTTTTTTTTAGGAAAGAAAAGGAAAAAAAAAACCTGCCTTGCCTCAGATCTGAAATTCCACATTTAAATTCAAACCAGTTCTGCAGCAGCAGCTCCTCAGTGATGGAAGAGATTCATGGCAGTGAAATAATACTGTTGGCAACAAAGAAATGTCATCTTTAATGGAGACCAGCCCCAAGGATTTATTATTTATTATTATTACTATTTGTTTTGTTTAGTTTCGTTCTAATATATTTCTGATCTTCAAAACATGTTTAGTTAGACACATGCACAAGGTAGCAAAACTGACAGCAGCAGATGACGTTATGCTGGAGCGATCACTTTTGCCAGGGTCAAAAAATCCAAAGTGTCCCCAATGTTCACAGATTAACATAATTTAGAGATCCTTTTTTTTCTCTCTTTTTTTTTTTTCCTTTTTTGTGGGTTTTTTGTGGGTTTTGTTGGGTGGTGTTTTTTTTTTTTTACTCTCCTCTCTCCTCCCACCTACTTTATGCTCCGCGGAGTCTCTCGTGGG
>VXBZ01006302.1:48939-102928 GCA_013399135.1 Heliornis fulica | reverse complement strand
AGCCGTCCCGGGAGAGGTTTCACCCCGAAAAGGTTTTAAAGCGTGTGCCGGGCTTCACTGTCCCTGCACGGCGAGGCGGGGAGGTTTCACAGGTTACCTCTCCCCGCGTTTATCGGGGTAGGTAAAGGGAAAAAGAGAAGTGAGGGAGAAGGGGAGAGAATGAAAATCAACTTTAAGAGACTCCGGGTTTAAATAAAAGCCTTTGATATTTTGACAGTAAAGTGGAAAACACTTAACAAGAGTCAAGTTTTGATGTCTGATGTTGGCAGTGCTCCCTAAAATTATATTGTCTTGCCTGCTGCTTCAAATTGGACCCAGGACCTCATAACGTCTCTCCAGGTCTTTATCTGCAGCCTTTCTGATTGCAAAACCGTAATTGTATCGTTTTACACCAGTCAACTAAGCAAGTGCCAGTGGAGTGAAACCCACAAAGTGCACACACATACCAGCTCTCCAGCTAACGCAGTGTGTTCTTTGCAAGTTGTAAAGGCCTGCAAATTAAATACCAATTACTGGAAGCAATAAAATGTTTGGGTTTTTCTTTTTCTTTTATTGAATGAAATCTACTGAAAACAGGAAAGAATAGTTGGGTTTTTTTTTGGGAGGGGGATGGGGGGCAGCTCACGAAGACATATACTGGCAGAGAAAGATTATATACAGCACCTGCATGGGGCCACAATGGAGATGTTCTACTGTCGGCAGCAGGCAGGGCTTCCCCTAGTGTTATGCTGGGGGTGGGGTGGGGGGGATGCAGAGGTGCTTATGATAGGGATTATTGTGGGTGAGATCTGGGGAGGTGGGAAGCCAGGGAACAGTAGCACTAGGTAGAAACGAGTGAGTGGTGCAACCAAGTTACATGACAACAGTCCGATGTGCTTCTAAGCCCCTTGCCAAACGAGGCTTTAAGGGGTCAGTGGTGGGAATAACATGGAGCAGGGGGAGGTCTGCAAGGTCATACAAGAAGCAGCCTGCTCCATCCTTCTTAGCCTGTCCTCTCCTTTTTCCCCTCTTTGGGGAATAAGGGGTTACCGGCTTTCTACCTCATGAGCATCAGCGTGAAAAGGCTCCTAACTCCTTACTGTAACGTCTGGCCTCTTCTGTGGGGTAGCCCTCTGGGAGGCAGCATGGGGGGGTGTGCTGCCAGCAGTGTTTCTTGGAGTACCAGCCCCACAGCAAGGCTGCCATCTCCCCAAAAACATCCTCAGCTTTCTACAGAGCGAACTCACACCAGCAAACCCACGGGCAGGCGGGAGGGATGTTTACCCAGATGAGACACCCTCAGCTCTGGCTGAGCTCGACTGCTCTTCACTGCAACACAGCCCTGTATCTAGCACAGAAAACGAGGAGTGGAAGAAGTCAGGAAGCCATGCTCCGGCAGCGGAAAAACAGTGTGATAAGTGATACGACAAACTTCATTTAATACATTCAGCCCTTGAATTGCACATTGAAACCTCTCTGAGACACATACATCCCACTCCTAGTTCCCCCCAGTGTTTCATTACTCCCAGAACATCCCGTCCTTGTGGTTTTCCCTTATATTGTGCCCACACTTCACCCTTGGCTTTATTTAATACTGGGAACTGCCTGAGGACTGGACAGGGGACAGCCCTGGGGAGCACCTACCACGCATGGCGGGTCACAACACTTACGTTGATGGGGGCTTGCGCTGTGCCTCTGTAAACAGGATTTGAAAGAGGATGGTTTATTTTTTCCAAAGACAGAGGCAATTTGAGGATTGCAAGCTTGTTTCTTAACGTGACCCCATTCTAAGTGAACTGAATTCTCCGACTTACCAGAGCGTATGATACAGAGCCAGGCTGAGGCAACAAAGAGATCTTCCAAGCTAATTACCCGCAAGCGCGCAGGCTTTCTGTAGATGAATTGGATTTAGAAATGCTTGAAGACTAGTCTTGACTAGACTTAGAAACACAGGGAAAATTGAAACTCTGCCATGTGTTTTACTGCCATTTCAAAGGTTCCCCGCGCTTGTTGTGTGAGATCTTCAACTTTTGAAATGACTGATATAAGCCACCCTGCTGCTGCTTGCGCTGCGAGGAGAGCAATGGTGCAGGCAGGGGCTTGGGGCTATAGCCTATGTGTAGCCTTTGCCCAGCCTTGGGGAGCCATCACCCCCAGAGCCTGTGCAATGCAGGGGGCCATGGGATGGTGCTGGACTCCAAAGAGTCCCTGGAGGACATGGTCCTGGGACACCTGGGAAGTCATGGGAGCCACCCTCTAGCACCAGTGGGGCTGCTGCACTGGTGGGAATAGAGATGCTGGTGGGGTTGCTGGCACCAGAATCATTGAAGTGGCATATTTTCCTTCCTCTCCCCAAACTGGAGCGGCTTTGGGACTTACTTTCACAGCTGATACTTTTATTTTTTTTCCTCAGTTACACTTTTCCCCTGCACCTCTGTGGCAAGAAGTGCCCCACCAGTGATTTGCCCAGGGTTTGCTCATGAGTGCTTGGCTGTTCGGCAGCGAGGACATGGCTTTCAGCAATAGTTGGGTTTCCTGATATCAGCCCCAAGGAGATGGAGGCCCGGGGCTGACATCTGCAGGTCCCTCTGCTGCACTGGGTCCTCATTTAATGCTGAGTGAGGAAAAGCTGGGAAGGAAAAGGTTTAATGGCATAGTAATGCTGCTCCTTTTGGGGCAGGGGGTGGGAGTCACTGTCAGTAAGGAGGGTTTATTTATTTGTATTTTCTTAAAGAGGGTGATTCACTCCTTGATGTTGCTAAATAATGCAGGACTTGGGGTTCTATGCACCCAAATCACACCAGACGCTCCTGTTTACACCCCTCATTGCGTGTCCACGCACGCAAACATTCACCCATTGAGGAGGCTGCAGAGATTTCTGGTTTTGTTTAAAAATTGGCCGCCTGCAGCCTCCCCTTAGCTCCTCTGGGTATGTGTGAGCAGCTGTGGAGAGCTGCAAGGCTAGCCAGCAGACCTTGTAGCCCCCACAGATGTCAATTAGTTTCTCTCGGGCTTCCTTTGGATACACTGGGGTCTTGAGACCTCCATGTGCTGACTTATTTGTAAAGCATGAGTTATTCACTAACTCCGTGTTATTAATTAGAAGATTATCAGCTCTCTGTGGTTCGCCTGCTTGCTGCAGGGAGGTTCCAAGGAAACCCTTGTGCGGACCGCTCTCAAGAAGAGCATCAATTGATTACTGTGGTGGGACACTCCTGCTTTCCACATTAAAGAGCAACTAGAGGGATATGAAAGGCTTTGGAGACCCTGAGAGCCTTTCCAGGCTTGGGTAACCCAGAAAGAAGCTCATTGCAGCTGCACTGTGTTGGGTTGGTGAGAGCTGGCCGGCTGACTGTGGAGGCAGGCTCGCGGATGGGGGCCAAAGGTCTCTGGAAAATGTGCAAAGAGACTGTGTTGGGCTGTAAGGGGGAAAAAAAAAACCTGCACAAACCCTTCTGGCAACAAGAAAAATACAAGGAGCTGGGTGCTAAAAGTGCAAGGAGGAAGGGAACAGCTAAGTACATCGCCTCTAGACACCGCAGCTTTTTAAACTGCTTAAACTGACTGCGGTCCTCTGGGAATCCATTTTAGAGGAGGCAAAATTGAGCACATCTTTAATTTGCCTAATTTTCTTCATCCTATATAGTTTTGGATCCTCCCTGCACTAATGAATTCTTGCTGCGTTCACGGGGAGTGAAACTTGTTAGTATTAGCAGAGGTCATCGCGGCCTTTCTCCGAGCCATCACTGTCCTTCCTGTGACTCGATCAAGCATTCGGAAGGGTTGTGCCGGGGAAGAAGCAGGGTCAGCTCAACCTGCCTGAAGTTTAATCGTTTGCCTTTGAAAGGAGGCACACTTTGATCTAAGGTGTGGCATTCAGGGCAATATATAGTTATATTTATATATAACCCTTAGAACAGGGATAAACCCCCCGAAATCAGGAGGCTGGCTCTGCAGTAAGGTGAAAGTCTCAGCGAAGGTAAAAACCACCAGTGACAGCCAGAAGTAGGGCTTGGGTACAAAAGAGGGTTTGGCGATTATGCTGCTCGGGTCTGGGGAATAGCTGGGTTTTGTGACCTGTTGGGTGTCTCTGGCTTTGTGACAGATTTCCCGTGTGCCATTGAGTCACTTTTTCATCTACTCCTGACTCAGTTTCCCACCTGGAAAATGGGAATTACCAGAAAACATTGTCTTCTCTTTGTTTGTCTGCCTTATCTACACAGTCTATAAAGTTTAGGGCATTGCTTCTATTTTTGTTGTGTCTACTGCTTGGTGGTTCCCTGGTTCTTGGGTCCCTTAGGCATTTTCCATAGTACAGATAATAAGTTTAACACATTCTCTTCTTTTTTTCCCCCTCTCTGCCTTTGGCTGCAGAGCTCATCACATCTTGTTCTCATGAGCCAAATGCAGGAAAATATCTTCACAGCACCTCTCTGGGGGTCTCTGCCCCTCACCAAGCAAGGTCTCACCCGTTTACAAGGAAATAATAACTAATAATCACTGCAGTCCACTAGACCGATCCATCTTGTCTCTTCTGCTTGCCAGATTAGTCTGGTCCAGCTGTGATCCAGAAATAACTGTTCTTTGGAGGACTGAAAAAACAATTTTTAAAGGGATGATTTGTGGAAAGAAAAGACCTGGACAGGATGTAGACCTCACATTTGTGTGATGAAGATGCACAAATCCTGGGAAGAGCAGAGCCCGGGCTTTAAAAGTGGCCAGGCTTTTATGTGTCTCTGTTCCCCCTCGAATTTGAGACAACATGTCTGTATTTAAAAACGTGGTGTGTGTTGTCAAGTCCTGTTGTCTTCAACCCTCCTAAGCTGTTAAGCACCGCGTTCTTCAGAATGTCCTGTACCTCATACCTTCTAAATCACCAAAAGATGAGGCACCTCAAATTACAGAGCGCATGCGAGGGGTAGGTTTGGGTAATTACAAATTGTTGGGGTTTTTTTCTTCCATTACAGCTGAAGAGGGATAGGATCAGATTAAATCTGGCAGACCTAGCTGGAACAGTTTAAGAAGTTACCATCGCCATCTGTTTATTGCTGTTCCTCTGCCAGAGGTTATCTTTTTCTTCCACCTGCAGAAAGAGCGGAGTGAGCATAGACCTCGGCCGCTGAAATGCGTGGGCCAGCGCCTTGGCTCAGGCTGGCTTTCACTTTGTGTGCCTGTGTAGCACGGCACGCAGCGAGTAGGTAGTGAGGGCAACTGTATTCATAGCTTGGGCAGTTGAATGCACACGTAAATGCTTGGGACTGACTAATTCTTAGCTTTTATGAATACTAGAGTAAAATGCATCGGAGTGTTTGGAATATATTTCCTTATTTAAATTTTGACGTAATAGCTCATGTGATTGTTCTTCCAGAAGCACACAGATGCAATTAATTTTAAAAATAACTTTTGAGTAGCAACCACTAAAGATGGCTGTGTTTTTGTCCCTTACTTTCTAAGACTTCTTAAACTAGTTTGGTTTTTTTTTTTTCTCTTTGTTGTTTTGTTTTCCCATGGCAAATAGTCAGTCTCTGTGGACACAGACTTCACGCTGCTTGAGGGAGGAGATATATAAATGATACCGTCCTTCAGAGAATTATAATGTGAATGAGAGAGAGAGAAGAAAAATCCCTTTTGTAGTCTATTTGTGCATTACCAGGCAAACTTTCTATGCTTCAAGATCCTTCGTGTTCAGATGCATCATCCTTATATAACAGAGAGATTGGATGACATGTCAACTGAAAATCATGCACACTTCAAGCTTCTATTACTTCTAAAGGGATTTTAAAATAAAAACAGGCCAATTGGGAGAAAAACTGTGTGAGTATATTTGCTAATCCTAAATTGTAGTTTAAGAAAGATTTTTGGCAGGGAAGTTTGAACAGGCGTTGCTTAACATTGGGGTAATTTTTAGTTTTTTTTTTATTGGACAATAAATAAGTGACAAGGCTCAGCAGCAACTGTTTATTTCTGTCTCTGAGTTAAATCTGTGGTGTGAACCAGGTGACTTCATGTGGTTCTCTAGCTTGCCAAGTTGAACAGAAGATGTCAGAGTTAGGTCTACCACTGAAAGCCATTTTCAACATGAAGAATCATGAAATAATGATTTTCCAAAATTGTTACAAGCAATTCTGAAATTTGTTTGCCAAGGAAGACTATATACAGAATATTAGTAATGCTTTAGTTAATATTAATTGGTTAAAATAACACTTCTACAAATAACAAGTGATCTAGACTCCTGAATCTACACCTACCATTAGTATTAAACGAAGTGTATTGTTCTGGGGGAAAAAACCCACCAACATTCACTGGGAATTGCATGACTTATACAACTGTAAATGTATATGGGTCAGCTGCAGAGCTGATTCTCTTTAGAGCTGAACATGGTGACTTACTGAGGTCCTTTTCCACCTTCTCCTGGTTTCAGGTGAAATAGAGTAAATTTTTCTTCTAGTAGGTGCTACAGTGTTACGTTTTAGCATAAAAATAACATTGATAACACCCTGATGGTTTTAGTTGTTGCTGGGTAGTTGCAGTGTCTCCACCAAGCCAAGGACTTTCCAGCTTCTCATGCTGTGTCAGGTGCACAAGGAGCTGGGAGAGCAGAGACAGGACAGCTGTCCCAGGCTGGCCAAAGGGATATTCCCTGACATACAGCTTTAGGATCTGGATATAACTAGGGGAGCGAGCCGGGAGGCAGATTCACTGCTCAGAAACAGGCTGGATATGAGGTTGTTTTTCTTTCCTTTTGCACATGGTGAGCAATTGCATTTGTGCATCTGTTGTATTAATGTTATTACTACTGTTATTGTTATTTTCTTCCCTTGTTATCCTATTAAACTGTGTTTATCTTAACCCATGAGGTTTTTTTTTCCACTGTCCTCCTCATCTCTTTAGGGGGAGAGGTGTGAGGGTGGCTGTGATGTGCTCAGTTACCAGGTGGGATTAAACTGCGATGGTCACTTTTAGTGACCAACATGGAGCATGGTTAATTAATTTAGATAAATCACCACACTTGAAATGTTTAGTATTCTCCTGCATTCTTTGCTGGATATTTTCAAAGGCCCAACCCTGGGAATTAATTTTCGGTAGGGTTTACATGCCAGTGTCCTCATACACATTTAGGAGTCCAAGCTCAGAGCCTGGATGGACATCCACAATTCTTAATGTGCCACCACACCTACATTTCACATTGTGAGGCAAGTCTCACCACCTCACTTCCTCCCCCAGGGGTAGGAGCAGGTCCCTCAAAGAGTCTATTCAAATCATCTAACAAAGCACATCAATATTTCAATTAGGTATCTACTATAGCCCGTATAAACCACTCCTTCCCAACCCCTGCAGTTGTAACCCCTCTTCCCTTCTCCTCCCTGCTCCCAGAGAAGTGTGTGTTGCAGCCAGCCCATACCAGGCACAGCTGTGTGTCCACATAAGGCTTTTTGGCTCAGACCAGGAGTATTCTTGTCACATAAATCTGATGACTATTGGGCATGACTGGAAGCTGTGCACCACAAGCTGACTTGGTGCACACCACTCAGTAGCGGGAGTTCATTCCCCATGACCTGACCAAATACAGACCAAAGTAAACACCCCACAAAATGCAGGTGACATGGGTGTTGGGTTCCCAGCACCATTTTGGTCCAGAGTTCAGCTCCTGCTGGGATGGGCTTCTTGGTAATGTAGACCTGGCCAGGATTACACTCCCCTAGTGCTAGTAGAGCTCCTTCTTGTGTGTCCCTGGCAGCAGATAGAGCTGAGATGGCTCCCTGGAGTTTCTGCATGAAGTACTGAAGTAGGTACTCAATCAGTTAACCTTCAGAAAACTGTAGGAAAATCTTTGTTCAGACGTTCTACTACCTATAACTGCACTTGCCATGCCCTTTGGTGAATCCAATGAGCAGTGATGTCTTGTGCTAAGGGCAACTGAAGACACCCAGAGCTGGTACATAGTAGTCTACAAAGCTCCCAGCTGATGCCAGTCAGGAGGAAAGTTTCCTTACCCCAAAGCAAGGTGCTGTGTAACTCTGAACTCCTTAAAATCGCGAAACTGGAGCCTGTGGAGAGACACCAGATGTGGGAACAGCTGACAGATTAACATTTTAATAACAATAAATTGATTATACATACATTTAGCCAATGGACTATCCACACAAAAGTGGCAGTTGAATTAAAAATTATTTTCTTTAATTCTATCAAGGTGGTAGGGCTGTAGAGAAGAGTATGTAAAAGATATTGTGAGCACATCTTCTAGGATAAACACACTTGGAGCACTTCCACTGATGCCAAATACTTGTTACATTCAGGTCTTCTTTTATGTAGAGAGAACATCAAGGGAAAGTAGTCTGACTGAAACCCACATCCAAAAGCCTTCAGTAGTTGGAGCAGGTGCAAAGGAACAACCAGATGGACTGGAGTAGATTCACCAAGTGTAAGATAACTGCTCCCAGAGCAGTCAAGCAGAGATTTATGTGAGTGATGCAAAGTTCCAGAGCTCTACTAAAAAGATCAAAGAAGGAATAGATCTCCAGAGAACTGCGGAAATCCCTCATGGCGACAACCAAGCTCTCCTGCAGTTATCTATCATCTTGAATGTGTAGAAATCTGTAATAGAAATATTAATATCAGTTTGAAGGGAGAATGAATGGAGATTATTTGAATTCACGAGCACCAGGAGAAGGAAAAGGTAGAAAGGATACATGTTTTTGGCACCTTGACTAGCAGGCCATTGAAGTCACGACAGATCTACGTGCACCTTCTCAGTTCTGGGAAACAAGGGAGAACAGAAAAAAGGGGGGAGCAGAATTGAATTGGAGCCTCAAAACACCCAGAAAAAAAGAGGAGAGACAGTAAATTCTAATGATACCCAAGGTGGGATGCAAAGGTGAGAGAGAGGAAAGAGGGTAATCATTGACAGCTCCTAAAAATGGGTACACCCAAACCAAGAACATGACCCCTAGATTAAAACCCCGAGAGATGCAAAGAGGAGTTGCCTGGCTGCACCTCTTGTCCTGCCTGACAGGGAATTGGGAAGGTGGGAAGGTTGAGGACTGGGGGCTTGGGAACATGCAAATAAGAAGAAAGCAGATGAAAGCCAACAGAACAGTTCTGCTGTAGGATAAAACCACCTTCCCTTCCTATAAGACCTTGTCTGAACTCTGCTACATCGTAGCTGCCAGGCTACAAAAGTATGCTACCTTAATTCATGGAGAGCAGGATAGACAGACCGGAATTTAGCACAGGGATTTTAGAGGGAAGTTGATTCAGCTTCCTGCATCCCACAGAAAGCACTGACTAAAAAGATGGAAGGAAACAGCTATGGTGAAAGTCAAACACAAATCAGGCATTCCTTCACCCTGAGCAGCAACATGCTGCGAAATTAAGGCAGCTGACAAACGAAGATGACATTACAATAGGCAGCCCTTACAACTGTTACATAATTCAAAGGGCAGGTTGAGATACAGGTGTTGAAAGCCGAAACGCTTGCTGACATGGAGCGTGCTAAAGTGATAGCGGAAAAGAGCACTTATAAACAATGAAACCCAAACATTTCAACAGAGTGGCTCTTCACCGGAGCGGAAAAGGCTGAACTGTGACTAGCTAGTGAAACACCGGTGTTAAATCCAACAGTCACTGGAAGAGACTTAGCTTAATAGCTGGGGAGGGTTCAGACCATCAGCATGGGTTCAGGCAACCAGAGTCTCCAGGACCAGGAGTGAACACTAGGTGCGTGGGGACCCACAGATGCTAGTGCTCAGGACTGGAAGCTTTTCCTGCACCATTGGCCTCTGTCAGGGAGAAAGAAGGCTAGGGAGCTGGGGTGTTTCTTGTTCCTGCTGCTCTACTCAGCTGGTGAGAGCCTTCTTTTTAATGCACTTTTCCTTGCTTATTCATTTTCTTCACATTTAACCGTAACGGAGATTTGTTTTGACTATTGGGAGAAGGGGAATAAGCTCAGGCAGGTGCATGGGGCTTAACTACAACTTCAGTATGCTTGGTTATACATGGATATGTTAATGAAAAGGAAAAAAAATAGGAAAAAATTGAAAAAAATGCAGGATAGCAATTTTTTTAGTTTAGGTCATTTCTCCTTAGTAATTATCTTTTGCACATGTTACTGGAAGTAGTCTGCAGATAAAAGTATTGGACTACTGAGCCTAAGAGTGAATTAAGTGAGACCCAACAATGGACTAAGCACATATGTATTTAACGATTGTAATTCTTCTGCAATTGGATCGCATCAGAAAGTAATTCTTAATTTAACAACAACAAAAAAAGGCATTTAAAATTCCAATAAAGCTTGCCTGTTATATGGCTCTGAGATGTTTCATTGGCCTGTTTAATTTCATCTGTATTCTCAGGTGACAGATAGAAATAAACTGGTTGAAATGTATCTGGTAGTGATTCAGGAACATAAACAAGGCAAGAAGGACTGGGTTGTTTGGGGTTTTTAATTAAATTACTTATTTATTTAAGTCTCTTCTGTCCTCCTGGCAAAACTCTTTTTTGGCAGGGTACCCTTTTTCCACAGGTTTCCTCTGATTTGGTACAATGTCATCCACTGACTCTTATTCACCCTGCAGCATTTCCCTGTGCTGAATGCGTTTCCACAAAGCTTTCAGGGTTTCTTGCACTTCCAGCTGCTCATCAGGGGGAAATAAAAGCCCTAGCCATTTGAACAATAGTAAAAGCCATGGAGTTAAATTTATATGAGAGATGTGAGAAATAAACAAGCAAAACTCCTCTTTCGAGTACCCAGGAAGGCACTTAATGAGACATTATTGCTGTCTACAGCAATAAATGGAACTGCTCCACATACAGACACCTTTAGGGTGTCACAGCCTGATCCCAAAATGGTTAGAATAACC
Organism: Heliornis fulica; assembly: GCA_013399135.1. NCBI lineage: Eukaryota > Metazoa > Chordata > Aves > Gruiformes > Heliornithidae > Heliornis > Heliornis fulica. Next base: position 92,090 of record VXBZ01006302.1, on the reverse strand, counting down.
CCTGGTTGTTCTGGGCACACACCACTCTGGTATGAACAGTCCTAATGATGGTGAGTTGGGGAAATCTGTATACATTTAAATAGTGTGGAGCTTTTCTCCCCACACAGCAGCAGGGACTTGGTGTTGACCGCACACACAGTTACTCCACAATGTTAAACCAGGACATTGTCCTCAATTCTCAGATGTTCCCTAAATACAGCCAAGCTGCGTTTGAGCCCTCCTTGCTCCCTGCTCTCTGCCAGCTGTTACCTGAATTCAGTGTGCCCACCTGGGCAGGTTTCCCCAAGTATACTACTCACACGCTTTTCAGCTATGCGCCATATGTAAAGTATAAACTGCAAAAGTCTCAAATGAAAAAAGCCAGAGGAACCAGAAAGAGGAAATTATTGCATGAAATGTTAGGCGTGGCTGTTTGCTTTGCCTGAACTGAGTGAAGCCCAGAGAGTAAACTGAGAATGTAGCTGATGAAAAGTGAAGCTGATTTTAAATTGAAAGCATAAATGAATCACTTTTTAAAATGTAACATTGATGGTATTGGGTAATGAGAATTATAACTGCATTTGCATCACTTCAATTTACTTATCTAAAAGTCAGGTGTCCAGTTAAATTTGATAGTGTGGGCTTCCTCTCCTGCATAAGGAGGCTGTCAGCCCTATGGAGGAATTGCCTTGCTTCATCTACCTTACCCAGCTCAACCCATGTGGCATATCTCAGAGGGATAATGCACTTTGACTTTCTGAAGGTCCCTCTTTACAGACTCCAGAAGAATCCCAAACAACTCTCTCAGATTCATGCTTAACTCTAAAGTAGGATATGAGGAGTCTTACCCTCCTGTGCTTAACTGTGGACTGAGAAGTTATTGCCTGATGTTTCCACAACTTATTTGGAGTAGCTGTAGCACAGTTTTATTCTGGTGCACATTTGTGGTTCACGCTCTTCCAATGGTAATATCTCCCACTTTGAAAAGAAACCCTTTAAGTTTCTACAATGAATGGAAACGTAACTATTGCCTTCTACTGAACCACGATACAATCCTGCATATGTCAGTCGCTACTCCCCTAACTGCTCCTGCATTATTCATACACAGATTATCATGTGTATGTAAATATTTTAAAAATGGCTGTGTTTGTACACGTTTGCATGTACGTGTCTCTGAGTGTGAGTGACAGTAAGACAGCTTGCACAGTGTGAAGTAGCTTAAAACATGAGGATATCTAAAAAGGTACGCAATCTATCTTGTGTTGTGAAACACCAGCTGTTTCACTATCTACATGGCTTTATCTACCAACTAGCTTGTACTGCCAGGTATCACTGAGGGAATATGGGCTTTACTTACTCCTTCAGTATTTTTTACAGCACAATAAAGAAAATAATAAAGGCACACAGCTCATTTAATCAGTGGTTTTCCAAATGTTTTACTTAGGTCAACAAAGAACAAACTGTGTTTAGAGTCTGGTATCTAGAATTCAGTGTGCAGCACAAATTATTCAAATCAAAGCAACATAAATCTCTAAAGCAAAGGTGAAGCCGTGGAATTCATCGCTGTGCCTTACAGCTTTGGATAGGACAATGACCTCTAATCAAAACTCCTCAATACTGTCCTTACACTTAAGATGCCAACTTGCCACTAAGGACCTGATTATCTATAAATTTATGGGAACCTGCAATAACTGGTGTTTGCCTCCTGATAATGTTTTCTGACACATATCAGGAGATTCAGCTGATCTGTGTTAGAGATTATTGTACAGAATCTGCAGTTTATACAGGCAATGAGTAGACAGAAGGTCCATTTGAGACCTTTAGCTATAGAGAAGCACATAAGGAAAACTGTTTCCATAGAAACATGCCCCACAGCTGTAGTTAGTATAGGAAAAATAGTTTTATGATTATTTCAATGAAGTTCTACCTTTTGTTTTCAATGCATGATGTATACAATAGGTGGTTTCATAGTGTGATCTCAGCATAGATAAGGTCTTGCATCTGAAATTCACCCCAAAAAGAAGGACCCCACATTTCTCTTATGTGCTCCTAAGAGCTTTTTTAGATTGTGTGCACAGTGTCCACAGCAGAATAACTTTTACATAACATAGCATTGCTTTTCAGTATTTATTCTCTGTATGATAAATGCTTCCTTTTACATTAACTCACAAAAACGTACACAGTTTTACCAGAAATTCTAGATAAAAAGCAGAGGACCAGATAAGCTTCCAACAAATCCAGGGAAGGGATGCCCAGTGATTCCAGGAGAAGATGAGTCAGGCTGAAAGAGAACTGTAGGAAAGCCAAGGCTGGGCAAGAATAATTTGCTAACAGTTTGGCAAAATCTTCTCTCTATTCAGGTCATTTCCGATTTAGATGGAAAATTTCCATCCAGTTCCATGGTTGGTACACATCCAAACTAGATGATCCAAGGAATTTTTAGGAGAACTTTTGGTCCTTCTTCTTTGCGTGGCTGTGAAGGCACAAGGCAGAACCCATCCCATGGTGGTAAGAAGACAGATCGGCACAGCCCACTGAGATTTTCCTCCTTCTTGTTTCAAAAGTGTTAAAAAGGCTGCAAATTTGCCCTTCCTGTCTGGTGCAAACATGGACTTTATTAGCCTCTTCCATCCACATTTGCAATGCACAGGGTGGTGTGACACTTGGATTTTATCCTAATGAGTTTGAAATCAGTAAATCAGTATGGCTGAATCGTACTGAGTCATGCCATGGGCTGGAAGATGTATGACTAGGAGCTGGATTTTGTGTGTGAGTGAAGCCCAATAAACAAGGAATCAACATTGAAACCTGTTGAGATCTGCTGCCATGTCAGCTGTGGCACAGGTTTTGTGTGTTTATGATTATAAGGGCAGATAGTTTGTTTCCTCTGACATTTCCAGACAGGATTGAAATCACATCCTCCTGGATAAATTTTGCTTGTGAACTTCACGTCCATGCAAAACCAGGGAAAGTTGGATGGGTATTTCTCAGTGTCTCTGAAAGGCGCATTTTCCAGAAACCATGTTGTGAGCAGTGAGGGAAGACAGAGCCAGATAAAAGATATTTAGACAGTAGCATGTAAGAGCTTGCAGGGAGGGAGGAAAGCTAGGTACCTTACCTTAGGTATGATCTCACATATCGCTTGACGGAGCTGTGCTTCAGGAACTCCTCTTGCTTGCCAGTGGTCCCTGTACGATGATAAGTTTTAAAGTTACATGAGTAAGTTGGTGCTGAAAAGTAGATGCTGTCAGTATCCCCAAAAGACCCAGCCCTGGCTTCAGAAACGATGTCCTGCAATCCACCATCTAAATAAAAATAGATTCATAAGAGCCAGGCGACTGATGTAGAAACTGATTTTGATGGAACTTGTGGCATTTCTGCTGTTTTAGGCAAGTAACTTCAAAAGATATCTCCTTGAATTATTAGAAGAGGGAGAGGGTGGCTTCATGTTTCCTAGTTCTCCAAAATCCCACAGTAACACTATAGAAAAAAAAATAAAATTGGGCAACATTTTGTGCACTATTTTAACAATAACAAACTAAAACAATACTGGTATGAATTGGTTTGGCTACAGAGGATTTGAAAAAGTACTTCAATAAAAAAATAACTTAATTATCCACAGCTCAGTAAGCTGTAACCAAAGAATTCACATATACCAGACAAATAAACACTCCTATATGCCTCCAAAGCACCTCCAAGGAAAAGTTTCTTTCCAAAACAGAGATCAATAGGTTAGTCATTTTCTTTTCAAGTTTGCAATATAACCCATCTTGGCTGTCCAACAACTACAGCAAGGCTTCAAGGAGATTTTCCTCATAGCATTTAATTTGTTAATGGGATTTGCATGCACCCTTCCAAAGAAGTAACAAGAAAGTTGGCTTCATTGTTCACGATGGCCAGACAAGGGGAAGAATAATTGTCATACAAAATCTATGTTCTCCCCACAGAGACATAATTACACGTTCAAAACTTAGAGAGGTGGAAGAGCCAGCTCAGATTCCACCTAAATCCGAAGGATTAATCTCCATGTCAATTCTAATGGTCCAAAAGATCTGAGTGTAATTTCCTCTTCTGCCTTGTGGTATACCAGATTGCAGAAGATTGCATGTATTATTTTAAGGTTCTCCAGAGAAAATTTCCCTGGCCTTCTATACAAGGACTTTTGACCACAGTATGGCATTTAAGAGGAAGGGCATTGGAAAAAATGGAAAAAAAAAAAAAAAAAAAGAGTACTTAAGGAGCCTAGGTAGTCAGTTTCAGAGCAGGCAGAGAGGATAAAAGGGGGAGCAAATTCACAACAGTATCTGAAGATAACAGAGGAAATCTTGGCCTGACGAAGGGAAAAGGCAAAATTCCCACTGACACAGTTGAGTCCATAGTTTACTCCAGGAGGGGAAATTGTGCTGCAAGGGAGAACTGTCAATAAAAAGCAGGAGCCTGAGATACATTGGGAAGCTGAATTGCCATGTCTTAGAATGCACTCCAGTGCCATGAGCCGATAGTGGTAGATGCACACAAGAAGGGACCTGCAGTGGGAAGGGTCAGTGTAAACAACTCTCGCTGCTGGCAGAATCACCAAGTACAACGTTTTGATAAAAAGCAGAAAGAGAAACCACTTTGATTGGGGGACTCTGGGTCCTGGCAAGGCATAAGCTTGTCCTCCCTGTAAGCTGACAGGACTGAAGGAGCTGTGAGGTAACACTGGGAAGGGACCCAGCCTGCGTGGGAGCCTCAGCCATTGATCTGGGCATGTCTGGAACTTCTGTTCAACATGGAGGAGCCAGGTCTGCTCCAGCCCAAAGAGCTGCTCCATCACAACAGGGATATCTTTGCTGCTCATTTCAGAGGCCTTTCATGGAAGTGGGGCTTTGCTTTCTTTGTTTTCAGGAGAAGCAGGAAGTGACCTTCCCCCCTCAGATATTTTACAAAAGGAAAAGAAAGGAAGACGGAGCTCTATAACTGAATCATAAAGTAATCATAAAGCTTCTGAAATCAGATCAAGATCTTCAGCAAAGCAACCGCAGCTAGAGGCTTCTTAGAAAGCCACAGCAGAAAGGGACTTCGCCCCATCAGGCACATGTTGTAGTCCCCCACCATGGGGAGGGATGGGAAACGGCCAAGGTGTTTCATGGTTCTTTCACCAAGCCTTCTCCTCACTTTCTATTTTGACTGTATTGCAGGGGTCCGTTTTAACGTGCTGTTTTTATTGTTTTGTTTTTTATTTGCAGTGCTATCTGGTGACTGACTGGAGAAGAGAGAGAGGCTCGAGAAAGGAAAATCCATTTTGCATCAATAACAAAACATCACATTTCTCAGGGAAGGAAAACAACTGCTTTTTAAAAACAGGGCTGCGCTTGTTTGTCTGTTGGTTCATACAGAAGGGTTATCTAGCCAGCGGAGTCCTGGTGATCATGTTTTGTCAGCACAGAGAGAACAAAGGATTATTAAAAATAATATAAGCCCATGACATATGTTACCAGTATTAAAATGGATGTGCATTCCTGCATAGCGTAGGGGAAACCAGGAGCTGGATTTTATTTTTTACAAAGTCTGAAAATAAAAGCAAATCGCTCAGGTCTTATTACCTCTAACAAGGATGTATTTCTTTCTGTCTGTTTGGGGTGGAGAGGATGTGGGGAAGCAAAGTCTGGATGGGATAAAACACAGTCAACCATCCCATTCCCCAAAGTAGATCTGGCTCGACACAGGTACTTCTGCAAATATTTTCCCCACAAAAATGCTATGACCGTCAAACAGCAGGATAACTGTCCAAAAAGTAGCAGGATTTCACCCACCACCTTCAGACCCAGAAATGTGTTTCATAAGACGTGTTCATATCAGGTATCAAAACTTTTTCATGGTGGAGGCACGTAGACATTGCAACCAGAAATTAGGGTCCTTCTGTCCCAGCCACGAGACAAACAACTTCATGAAAGAACCACCTCTGCTTGAGAATGCTCTCCCACCTAACCTGCAACTTCTGGACCTCCGCAAGTAGTTTGAAGCCGTTTGCGCTCATGTCGCCCCTTAGCCCACACTCACCTGATCTGCTGCAGGGTCTGGGGTTCTTCCAACATGATGGGGTTTGCAGTTTTGCTTTGCTCTTGACCTTACAGCTCCTGCAACGCAAAGAGATTTGTTTGCAGCGCTCGCACAATACCCGGGATGGCGCGCTGTCAACACATGCAGCGTTATGGAATGGAAAAGCCAAATACAGTTCTCAAAGCCATTGGAGGTTTTCCACAGAGTACTTGCAATGGCCCCTCCTAATTGAATTTGCCAAAATTCATGTGAACTCTGATTTAATCCAATCAGTTCTACATCACATGTCTTTCAACATTGACAAAATATTTTTTTCTAATTGTGACTCTCTTAAGGAACCAAATGAATCAGAAAGGGACTTAAATGAAAACCAGTCCAGATTATTCTACACTTTAACCTTACATCTGTGCTTAATTAGGATGCTCAATTTCCCTAAACTCAAGTCATAAAATGGAAGTAATCTGTGGCCTGTTTGTCAGTCATTATAGGGCAGCAGACCTGCAAATCAAGGCAAGCTCAAATGCACAGGATCCTGTTCAACATGGCCATTGAAGGGAACATGGGAGATGTTATTGTGCAGCAGGCTGGAAGGGAGTTGGGAGAAAAGTTCGCCGAGAAAGGTGATTGTGAATGACCCACGTGCTGAGAGCATGGCTGAGTCTTCAAAGAGAGGAGAAAATGAATGTGGAAAACGTGTGATTATTTAAAGCTCCCTCATTCTGACCACATAAGGTTCTTACGTAAGGTCTGATAATAACCACTGCTGGACAATATTTTCAGCCACGGAAAAGGCACCAGTCTCCTCCTCCTCCTCCTCCTCCTCCTCCCCCCACCGGAAGTGCTCTCTTGGGAGTGCCAGCACCATCAGCTAGCAGAACCTTTTAGGATATAACTTCAAGATGTTTCAAGGTCCTTGGTGGGGATGCCACTCCCCAGCCCTGCTCTCTGGTCCTACACACCCTGAGGGTCACCCGCCCTCACCTCCCGGTGTAGTCATGAGAGGGACTGTGCTGCAGAGCTGAGAGGAAATTGCCCCACAGCCCCAGGTGTCCCTTTCCAAGGGCTTTTTCTAGGGACCTGGATCATTTTCCCCGCTCACTGTCACATCCCAGCCCCACACACTATGGCACAAGCTGAAACTGTAGCCGGGGAGGGCTGGCATCTCCCGGAAAGGCTTTGGCACCCGTGGGCACTGCTGCTGTGTGAAGTGACACCCACAAACACCTTGTCTCCTTGCAGCAAGCAAAAGTAGCTGCAATTAACCCACATCCTTGAAAGTGTGAGAAAGGCTCGTCATCTAGAGTTGTTAAAGATGTGCTGTGCAGGGCTGTGGCAAATCGCTGGAGGAACAATAAAACCCTACCCCACACACCAAGGTCTGTCATCATTCATTTCAAACATGCACTTCAGAACGTTGCTGTTATGTTGTTTTTTGACATCTTGAGATCTGCATGAGAAATCCCTGTGGAAGTGCTGTAAATTCATATCTACAGCGGTAAGTTTTCATTGCATCAGTGTTATTAAATATATATATACACTTATATATATATTATTTGGTGATGCTGAATGAACAATTGGCCTTTAACTCCTCCTAGACTATTAGGTCGTACTATAGGTCAGTGAAAAAGTAATTTTCCCTAGATTTGTAATAAGGTCTGGGATTTGACCCATGACCCCGATGTCACAAGGTATTCATTATCTCCACACAGATGATATACAGGCAAAGAAACATATATTTTTAATAGAACTGGAAGAATTATATTTGATGGATACATTTTATTAGATGGATTTTATTACCTGGATAAACTCAATTAGCAGACCTCATTCATTTTGAAAATGTAACTTATTTACATAGAGTTCGTTTTCCTGTGGCCATTACCATTCAAAACATAGAAACTTGAGCTCAGGGCACAGTTGATTTTTTTTTTGTTGTTGTTTCAGTGGCCAAAACCCCCCCCAAAACCAACCCCCCCCAAAAAAAAAAACAAAAGAGAGAGAAAAAAAAATCTTCTAAACAGAACAGAAATCTTCTCCTGTATCAATGAAGAATGCTTCATTGAACATATAATTAAAACTGGTTCTTAAGTTATTTTTTTCTTTCAGTCCTAAAAAAATATTAGCCAACATTCAGAATATAATTTCCTAATTAGAAGCTGAAATATTTTGCTTCCAAAACAACAGAAACTAGCACTTTATCTTTGTGAGGTGGGAAAGTTGTTTCCTTTTTGTTAATTCAGTAAATATTTTCAATCTGTTGCCTCTAGACTTGGGAAATAATTTCACAAAAAATCCACCTCCCTGTATGGCAGATACATCTTTCCTTGGGAAAAAAAAAAAAAGGAGCAAGAGGCCATGAGTAGAGGACACGGTTCACTTCCTAATATTGGACTGTCTTGAAGTTAGATGTTCAGATCAAGCTATGCTTTGGTAACCAAGGGAGAAAGATAAAGCTCCACCTGAGACTGGGCCACCCCACTCCACAGGGCAGGAGTGGGAGGTGGGTGGGGAGGGTGGCCCACATGCCAGGGTCACTGCTGCTGCCCCTGATGTGGTAGTCCAGGCAATGTGTCCAAACCAGACATCTCACGTCCAAGCTGGGTGAGGTGAATCCCTTCACTCGCACGCTGGGAAGCAATGACTGCCTTGGCCTAGAGCTAAATGTTTTGGATGAAGCTTTCTCAATCTTGCTTCACCCAGTTCCTGCAGCCTAGAGTGCTGTGGGCAGCAAGGTGAGGAACCTCTCAGCACAGGGAAGGCTCCTGGGAATGTACGAGGTCTCATTACAGCTGTATTGAGGAGAAAGCAGGATGGACAACAGTACTCCTGCTACCTCCCAATGCAGAGAACATCCTCCAAGGGATTCTCAAGGTAACTGTAATTCAGAACAGCCGTAAGGTTTTACTGGTCGCTGGCTTGGCTCAGGTGGGGTGGCAAGGCAGCATGAGAAACCACCCCATTGATGCTGAGGATCCAACCGCTAGAGCAAAGTCCACCGTTACCTTTAACGTCATGAAGCAACTTTTATTTTGAGACTGAACTACTTGTGTGTCCCACCAATGAATTCCTGTTAAAAGGCTAAATCTGCTAGGGGATAAAAACCCATTACAAGTGAGAAGCAATTTACAGTAGAGAATTGACCTATAAAACCAACGCATTTCCATTGCGCTAATCCAAACCATACTTCAGAAAATAAGTCTGCACTCTGAAATCGTTCCTGTTATAACAACCAACCTGTTAAAGTTACGTGCTTACTGCAGCAAGCCTGTATGTTTTAACAGGATTTTCATGTGTTGGGCCATAGTCCTAGGAAATTTTCTAAGAAAGTTACCTCACTACTGAAAAAGGCAGTGGGAGATTTAAAAGCAAGGTACATCCCTGGAAATTCAGAGCAAGCAGCTTACAAGACTCCCTGCCTCTCAGACTTCTTCCCCTCCTCCTCATTTCTGCATGGCCTCTCATACCATCCCTTACACCTGGAACATTTTGGCCTCTTCCTATCTGCCACATTTTCTCCCTTCTGCATTTCAAATTCCTCCTTAACTCACTAACTCACTTCCTCACAACTTCTTGGATGTGGGGCCCCCATTCTCCCATGGAGAAGCTCCCTCACTCAAGGACAAAGCCAGAAAGCCAGCATGCGTGCTCTCCCGCTGTCCTGCAAAGCCGAGGAGTTGTGCGCAGATGCACGGTGACCTGGCAGATGGTTCCCTGCAATCAGGGCAGGAGTGTCTTGCATTATCCTGGAACGTGTCTCCCATTTTATTCAGGACTGGTCCATGGCACTTGAACTGGGATCCTCGAATGCTTGTGTGAAATTCAGAGGTTCACGGCGGGGAAGAGCAACATCCAACTTTTCAGGAAAGCCAACTTCAGTCCTGCTCTGGAGCCCACTGAACTCTCTGGAAGGAATTCAATGAGCTTTAGGTCACCTATGGCTGGAGGGTTGGACCTTGTCAGGGAAACCATGAAATGCTGTTGTATATGAGAACTCTGCTCCGATGAAAAATTCCAGTGGAGAATAGATCTCCATAGCAGGAGAGGTTTACAGCGATCACTGGGAAGCCCTTGAGTGTCTGTGTGCTTTTTTTTTTTTTCTCTTGGTTGCATAGAAGTGCAACTTGAACTTGGGTCCATTCCTATTATTAACTATGTTGACGGGTTGAGATATGTAGTAAACATAAAACTAACAGATCTGTTTTTTTTCTCCACTTCCTACCCTCATGCTGCCAGCTGTTGCCATCACAACTCCCTAAGAACTTTTCAAAGTGGCAAACATAAACAGTTTTACAATAAAACAACTCATGATCATGACAGGTTTCCTCATAGCAGCCTATTTAGCATGCAGATCATACAAGTGTCAGATTCAGCAGAGGTATCTGCCTCAGCTTGTCTGTGTCCACTGTCACTAAGCCATGCCTACTCACAGCAGTCTCCTGGCATATCTACTTACCTTCATGAGTACCAGACTGTTCTTGTGGTTAGAGCATGCTGCCCTTGAAGACCTGTCCACTTACCTGAGCTCCTTTGCCTTTCAGAGATCCCATCTAACCAGTTTCCTAATTGTGCTGAAATCTGTTCTCTTAAAGTCTGGGGTCTGCCTTCTGCTACTCTCCTTCCTCTCTCCTCCCAGGATCTCACACCCCACCACTTCACAGTAACTACAGCTAAGGCTGTTGCTGATTCCCACATCACCAACCTGTTCTTCCTTATCAGTGAACAGCAGATGCAGTCATGGGTCACCCCTGGTTATCTCACCCAGTATCTATTTCAGAAGTTTATCCCTGATTAGCTCCAGAAACCTCCTAAAGTGCTGATGTTCCACCATGCTTCCCTTCCAGCAGATGTCAGGGAGGTTAAACTCCTCCCTGAGAACCAGGGTCTGTGCTTCAGAGGCTTCCTCCAGTGCTTCAAAGAAGGCTTCATCCACTTTCTCACCCCAATGGGATCACTTTCATGATGATATACCCCTGACAGGACTCTCACCCGTCACACAGGCTCTCCACCAGCCCATCATCCATCCCACTGAAGAGCCCTTTGTACCCCGGTTGCTCCTTCAGAGATAGCAAAGTTCTTCCCCTCCCTCCACACCCTGATCACAGAATCACAGATTCACAGAATTGTAGGGGTTTGAAGGGACCTCAAAAGATCATCTAGTCCACCTGATATTCTCACCTGGAGAGCAAATACCTGCCCATCACAGCTACCCCAGGTGTGCAAACTGGCCCAGCACTTCTCAGTTATTTCAGTGACATTATAGTTAAGTAGAAAAACATCCCAGTTTTCAGTCTTGTTACAGCATCTCAGAGCCTGTTCAATTTTAGGTCTGTCCCAGCAGGAAGGAGCTCAGGAAGGAGAAAAATCTGAATCCTTTGGGTATGACAGAAAGGACCCAGCACCAGCCACAGCGTTTTGTCACAAACTGCTGCCCTCTGCCTTGCAGAAAGCATGGACACCACTGAGCAAAGGCAGCGGCAGGGTTAGCTCCTGGGGCTGTGGGGGCTCTGCCCATGCCTGTGCCAAGACGCACCCGTTCCCCTTGCAGCTCCCCCGTGGCTCCCTCATGGCCTTGCTCCTGTCAAGGAGGAGAAGAATGGCAGTAGGGTGTGTAAAGCCATAGATGTCCAGGAGTAACCAAAAGCAGATGGAGAGGTTGTTCGCTGCTTGGTGAGGGTCTGAGCAGGCTGCTTGAGTCAGCAGAAAATTCATGGAGAAGCCCCAAAAGACCCCACTATCAAACCACAGCCTCCTCCATGCTCCAAAGCAGACAGTATGCCTTTCTATCAGAAAGCTCTGAACTCCTAATCCTTTCAAATGGCTAACAAATGTGTCTGATTATGTGGCAAAGCAGATTTTCATATGTTGACAAAGCCTTGCTAATCAGGGGAGTAGGGTTCTATCTACAGAGATACAGAATATACAAGGAGAAATTTCAACACCTCATTAGAAAAATAAATTAATGTCTTTTCTGAGACTGTGGCATGAGCAAAACATGTCCTCATATGGTATAAACATTTGATGAGATGAGCTTCATAGCTTTACCATGATTTCACTACTCAAGAGTGAAGTAGCCATCCCAAACTGACACAAATCAAAACTTTATGTTATTCTGGGATATGTTGTGCCCCCCACCCCGCCTCCCCTTCTTGTGATGATCTCCATCAATCATCAGATCATATAATTTAATATAACACAAAATCTAGACCTCTTGACATAGATCCCCTTCTGTGCCCAAGAAGGGACAGCTTTAATTTATGCCAGATGGCTTCAGACCCCAAGAGTGCCTGTGCCAGCTGAGGGCTAGCCAAGCACAGGTGTGCCCTACCCTGTCCCAAAACACGTTTTCTGTTCTCCTTTCCACCCAAGGAGGAGCAGATGTGGGAGGGAGCTGGCAGCGCCACTATGCACCAGCTGAGAATTATGCCAAGCTCCAGTTAATGCACCCAGGGGTCATATCTAAGATGTTCTGTAAAGAGTTGAAAGCAAAAAGAATCTGCTCTTTTACTGTAAGTAAGAGTCCCAAATCAGGGGAAGAAGTAAAAAGCAAACTTTAGAACTAAATGCATGAGAATGTTTCATATATTGCCAGAATGTCTATGAAAATGAAGAAGTGGATTCCAAGGAATCTGGAGAAAATGATCCCTTTGAGTCAAACATTAATAAGAGTCTGCAGTGATACAGAGATGATCTCATGCTCATGGTTATTTCCCGTTTGCAACTTTTTTTCTTACTCCCAGACGTTGTAAAATTAATTACACAATCATTTGTGTATTACAAAAAAATGAATAAAGAATACTGGATACATGAGTCACTACAATGCATCAGAGAATGAAGGAAAATGATCTTCAGAAAAAAAAAAAACAATTTATACATACTACCAGAGCTCAAATTCTTTGCTATCCTTCAGTCAGATGCTGCTTTTTGCAAGCAGCTCAGGCTGAAAATTGCTGGGAGCCTCCTCTGTGCACGATCTGCAAGAGCAGCACAACTCCAGCTGGAAAGCAGTGCTTGGCAGTGAAGGGTGGCATCAACATGAACACATCCAGAGGGAAGACTTTGCAGACCAGTATGACATTGTGCTGGACTTGGCTGGGATGGAGTTAATTTGTTTCACAACACAGGGCTGTGTTTTGGATTTGTGCTGGAAACAGTGTTGATACCACAGAGATATTTTTGTTACTGCTGAGCAGCGCTTACACAGAGCCAAGGGCTTTGCTGCTTCTCACCCCACCCCACCTCTGAGTAGTCTGGGGGTGCACAAGGAGCTGGGAGGGGACATGGCCAGGACAGCTGACCCCAACTGACCAAAGGGATATTCTATACCATATGATGTCATGCTCAGCATATAAAAGTGGGGGAAGAAGGAAGTGGGGGGATGGATGGACAGTCATGCAGAGTGATGGTGTTTGTTTTCCCAAGTACCCATTACACATGAAGGCTATGGGAAGTGGTGAATGAATTCCTTGTCTCACGTTGCTGGCGTGAGTGGCTTTTGCTTTACCTATTAAACTGTCTTTATCTCAACACACCAGTTTTCCCATTTCCACTTTTTTAGTTCTTTCCCCTATCTCACCTGGGGCAGGAGAGAGTGGATGCGTGGTACTTGGTTCGGGTCATGAACCCTCTGTCCATTGTGCTTTATAGCCCCACATGCAAGGTGAGATGTAAGGAGCCACCTTCTTTAAAGCTATCTGTGTTTTGGAAACACACACACCTAAGTACCACTGGCATTCGTGTAACCCATCTCAGCAGAGCATAGCTATGCCATCAACCTGGTGCTGGTGATACACTGAGTGACTCAGCATGACTGCAAATTTGCAGGAGCTGCACATGTAAATGTGGATATGCAGGTCAGCAGTAATGTTTGGGAAGTGTAGACATCACTCCCCTTTTATAAGATGTGATTTTGTTAAAGGCTATTTCAAAGTACTTGGAGTTGGCTTCAAAACATGAATTGAGCTCCTTAGCCAGCTCTTCCAAAAACATCCAAAAATATTCTGGTCTTCCTCCTCACTGGAAAGAGTCGGCCTGTGGGCAGAGACCAAAGGGGTTAGGCACCTATTTATTTACTTTAAAGAAAACACAGTGCCTGTTGAAAGGCAACTCAGTCATCCTGGCTTGGCCTATGCTGTACACAGGTTTTTGACAGTAGCACATGGCCGATCCCTTCCACAAAGATCACAACTCTGCAGGTCAGTAAATGCCCATCAGAGCAGAGAGGGAACAATCCTCATGTTGGAGCATGGTGTCACCTGTCACTGCTGATAAAGGCACTTTGATACAAACATGGAAAGAGAGGACGGACTTAATTTAAGGCAAATTCTGGAGACAGATAACATGGATCTGACAGTAGCATCTGGCCTTTGGTGGTAGCATTAAAACTAAGAGATACTTTGTCTAATAAGCACTGGTGAAAACCCAGAGATTTTTAGGAAATAGGAAATTAATAGATTCAGAGAACTGGAGTTTCTCTTGTCATTTCATTTCTCAACAACCATTTTCCCTGACTTTCTTCTGAAGGGTAATGGGTCATCTTTTGACACAGAGGATGATGTTTCACTACCTCTGACTATTTTAAGTTAACTCTTTGACTATGCCACAAGGGCTTGGGGGATTACTTTGTGAAACAGATTTAAAAAAATATTTCCTACCAGATTTTTCAGGTGATGAGACATTTTATTAACTTTGTTGCTATGAATTTTTATCAGGCCAACGAGGAATATTAATTCCTAGGGGGTTTGAACTAATAAAATTGTAAAATGAAAAGCTGTAACAAGTGCTTCATCTCTTGATGATGAAGCTGAATCTCGCCATGTGACTAATCTTGAATTTTTCTGCTTTTGAAAATACTTATGTTTGCCTTTGTCACACTGTGGTTTTTAAAGCTCTGACACCTGGAATCCTGTGAATATCTAGGAAACCAAATTTCATCCCAAACCCAAACTGAAACCCTCCAGGTGTTATACAAAGAGTCATACAAACCCATGACTGACGTAGATTTCCAAACTGTCCAGTTTCATAACCCAGAGGGGCTGTTGTGATTGTCTAACTACATTCCGTACAGCTGAGCCCCCAGAACTTCCCTGTGCTAATTTGTGCTTCAAGATTAAGAGCTGCCCTTGAGGCAGAGCTGCACTTTTTTTTTTTTCAAAAGTGTTTCATTTTGATTTTAAAATCTCTACTAATGGAGAATCCAGCACAATTCTGCATGTATCATTCCAAATTAATTATCCTTACTGTTAAGAATATGCACCTTCTTTTTTGGTTTGAATTCGCCTTGCTTCAGTTTCCAGCCATTGGCCTTATTAGTTGCCTTACCTTTGTCTGCCAGACTGAAAAGCCCTGTATTACCTAAATCTTTTCCTTGTGGAGGTACTTATGGGCTGTGATCCAGTTACTGTTAACCTTCTCACTTGGAAGTTACTTAAATCTTCTCCTATTAGCTGTCCTTGAATTATTTTCAGAGCTCCTTTCTAAACTCAATTTTTTCACATCCTTCTTGAATTTTGGACAACATATCTGGACATAGGTCCCCAACAAGCACAGCACCAGTATCAAGAAAGGGAAAAGAGTCCCATTCACTATTTTCTGTTTTTAAATACTGTCAGGGACTGATTTAGCCCTTCTGGCCATAGTCCTGTACTGGGAGCCTGTGCTCAGGGGATTTTCATCCTGAACACAAATATCAGCTCCAAAATTTTCAACTTCCCCTAGCAGACCTCCCTTGGAAGTGCAGCCTGCTCATGTAGCTGCTAGACTGGTTGTTTCACATGCAGCCAATTCAAACCACTTCTGTGACCAGGTCCATCATTTTCTTTCTGTATCAGTGACTATCCCCAAATTGTTGTCTCAGCTGTGAGAGACTCCATCTTTGACCCTTAAGTTATTGCTAAAAACGGGAAGCAGCAAGAAAATGTCATCCAAAGGGACCTGGACAAGCTGGAGAAGTGGGCCCATGTGAACATTGTTCACCAATGCCAAATGCAAGGTCCTGCACCTGGGTTGGGGCAATCCTTGTCACCAATATAGGCTGGGAGATGAAGTGACAGAGAGCAGCCCTGCAGAGAAGGACTTGGGGGGGCTGGTGGATGAGAAGCTTGCCATGAGCTGACAATGTGTCCTCACAGCCCAAAAGGCCAACTGTATCCTGAGCTTCATCAAAAGGAGCATGGCCAACAGGTTGAGGAAGGTGATTCTGCCCCTCTACTCTGCTCTTGTGAGACCCCAAGAGAGCATAGAAGACTATTTTGTCCAGTTCTGCGGTCTCCAATATAAGAAAGACATGGAACTGTTCGAACTAGTCCAGACGAGGGCCATGAAGACAATCGGAGGGCTGGATCACCTCTCTTATGAAGACAGGCTGAGAGAATTTGAGTTGTTTAGTCTGGAGAAGACTCTGGGGAGATCTTATAGCATCCTTCTAGTACTTGAAGGAGACCTACAAGAAATCTGGAGAGGGACTTTTTAGAAGGGTATGTCATGATAGGACAAGGGGGAATGGTTTTAGATTGGAAAGGTATAGATTTAGATTGGACGTTAGAAAGAAATTCTTCACTGAGCAAGGTGAGGCCCTGGCACAAGTTGCCCTGAGAAGCTGTGGCTGCCTCCTCCCAGGAGATGTTCAAGGCAAGGTTGGATGGAGCCTTGAGCAACCTGGTCTAGTGAGAGTTGTCCCTGCCCATAACAGCGGGGGTTGGATCTTGATGATCTTTAAGGTCCCTTCCAGACCTAATCATTCTGTGATTATGTACTTTCTTGATGTACCTTCTCCCTATCTACAATCAGATTTGGATGCGCCATTGAGCTCACTTTCAAACTATTTAATGTGTGACATTGATTTTATGACATTCTACTTTGTTATTGAAGATGTGTGGTCCCATATGCAATAATGTCAGAATTTTATTACATTGCAAATACTATTACTTCTATCAACCAAAGTTGTAATCACATAAAAAATTATACTGAGCTAGTCTGACAAGATTATTCTATAAATAATTATTAATGATATTTTCGTCATTTAAGTAATCATTTAGCTGGTCTCATACCTGCTGTTACGCTGCTCTGTCAGGGAATGATCTCAGTTGATTTAGGTTACCTGAGAAATCTCTTCTGCTTTTTCTAAATATGGGCGCATCTGCTTTTTTTTTTTTTTTTTTCTGAAGTCCTTCAGTTTCCTAGAATTTACTGAAACTCAACATTAATGATCCACCACACATTTCAGCTCATGGCCTGAAACTCTTGGACCTGATGATTTGAAAATGTCCTATTTTAGTATCTGTAATTTAACACCATCTTTAGACACTGTGGAAGGGGATGTATATTATCAGTATTGGATGACACACTATCTGTTTTCTCCTTCTCTTTTCCTCCAGAAGGGGTATAGAAAGGTTTATTGAATATTTCAGCCTCTTATTGACAGTTCTGCTATGTCTAACTAGTTAGTTAAACAACACTTTTATTGAGATTCCGTTTGCTCTTTAGATATTCAAAAACTTCTTCCACTGCCTTACATTCTGCTGGATACAGATTTGTCTTTGCAAACTTTTATCTCCCCTCACTAATTTTCTGAATTTCATAATTTATCTTTACTGCTATCCATTTTTTTCCATATACTGATTTTCAATTGATATTCATGCTTTCACTTCCCATATGCACCTGGATGTTTTTTGGTATTTCTTGACTTTAGGTTTTTAATTCCTGGAAAATTTATAAAACATTATAAAAGGGTTCAACCTTTCATATTTTACCATTTCAGTTCTTTCAAGCTGACTCTCTGGATGCATTCCTATGTGATCTACTCTAGATGATCCTGCTCAGGCAGGGGGTTTGGACTCAGTGATCTTTCAAGGTCTCTTCCAGCTCCTGATATTCTGTGATTCTGTGATTCTGTGACTCTCATTTTAATTATTTCAGTTTAGTAAAACTGGACTCTTATTTAAGTAAATAAGTTACTGATGTGATATTTGTGTGGTTTGCACAAGCAAACATAGCCAAGCTGAGCCTAAGCAACTGCGGAATTCTGGTTATCAGTTCAGCTTCTATCTGTCAGGCAAGATGAAGGTCCAATCCAGAATTGTCCTGTGTTGGTTGTCATCCTTTCTGAGCTAGAAAACTGTCATCTATAAATTTGAAAAATTCCCTGAGTATTTTCATACTTAGCAGCATGAAACCTCCAACAACACTTGTCCTTCAGACTAAAATCCTCCACAATAGCACAGGTTGTCTTTTTCTACATCTGATAGATGGGTGTTTAAGCAGCTGGTCATCCTGCTGTGTTGTGTGCTTTGGTGGGCAACTATAGGCACCAGCAGTCTCCATCTTCAGCTTTATGGTTTGGAAAAGATGCCCATAAGCATTTAAGAGGGGTTGACAGTGCTGAAGCCATTTTCCATTTAGACTGGCATTCTCTGTCCTTTTATGCTATTTGGGCCAGACCTTGAAAAAAGGTTTCTTACCTCTGATTTTAACATTCCAGTCATGCCAGTTTTCCTTCCAATGGCTTATGAACCCAAATGGAATGTGTGTGCACTAATCAGTGAGAAAGGCCCTTTTATTTTGCTTACTACTGGGCTCCTTGTAAATAGTGACTTCAGGATTCTGGCACCTTGATTAATTTTATTTTGGACATCTCGGCTTTTCTGATTCCTCTCTCCTTCCTCATAGTACTTTTGAAGTTGTTTAGTTTAATACCTACCAGACCAGTAAGCAATCTCTATCTCAGAAAACTAGTTCTCATCTGCTATGATTACTTCTGAGACTAGCTTACCTGCCTTTCTTCCCCTCTCCTCAAGAGAGACAAAAATTCCCTTGAACCAAAACACAGTCTGGTGCCATTTGCCTCACCAGCATCTTGATTCTGGACACCACTTGGGTGCACCTTCAGTCTCTCTGTGCTCTCTGGACTTTCTGTCAACCAGTGGGACACCCTGTCCCAAGTTGTAGCTATGGCACAGGCAGCAGGTATGAGGGCTTGAGGACCTTCCCTGGCAATATATTTTTCTCCAATGACATCCAACCCACCCAGGCCCACTCTAGGCTGACTCTTTTTAAAAGAAAGCAGGGCCTTTGCACCCTCTGATTTTACAAGTGTAGAAGGGTAAGACTTAATATCCCGGCTATTGAGAATTACTGCCATTTCAGGCTGCCTACATCACCTTTTGTGCTGGACCAGGGGGATGAACGTGGGAGGTGGAGGGTGGTGGTGTGGGCGGAACCAGGGCCCGGGTGATACAGCCAGGTGCTGAGCTTCTCAGAGCCCTCAGAGATCAGAGAAGGGGCTGCAAGCTCATTTCTTCCAGCATGTTCCCTGTTTTCTCACCAGCAGGATACTCAGCTCCTCAGTGGGGGTCTCTAAGAACAGCACATGTAGGGATGTTGGGTTGCCCCTAGGATTTAGGAAGCCCAAGTCCTCCCTCAAACAGATGGTGTAAGTTCCAGCATATATAGAAAACAGGCTAGATTGCCTTACTTTTCTCACAGGGTTGTGGAAGAGATTGATTCAGCAGGAAGTCAGAAAGGTCCATGCATGTCCAGGCAGATTTATGGCCAGCTTGGGAAGGATAAAAGGCTGAAATTTTGCTGCTTTTGCAGCCTGAGAGATCACACTGGAAGTCCAAGTGAGACCTTCTTTAGGGTGAAGGAAGGTTTCTTTCCTATTTGTTCTCCTACACCACAGTCATCCTTTATCCTAAGATCATTCTTCCACTTTTGTTTCCATTCCGTTATTTAACTGTTTAGCTTTATCCCACACTACCTCCTATGTGCTGCTCTGAGAATCACTGTGCTTTGCTAGTCATCACCAGCTTTCCTGTCAAGCAGAGCTGAATCCCAGATTCTTTCTGCCCTCTTTGTTTCGTCATTTTATTCCCCCCCCCCCCCCCCATTGATTATATCAGTAGAGTGAAGGAAAGTATTACAGGGAGAGACAGTGTGGTAAGAGAGGCATTGGAAGGGAAGTCAGCATATATTTGTGCTGTCAGTTTTAATGCATCATTTGTTGAATCTGTATATTTTATATGGTCCAGAAATAGTTTCTGCATATCTTGTCCATCTTCTGTTTTATCCTGCAATTGGGATGTTAGTGCTTCATGTTCTTTATTGAGTTTGGACTCCTGGCTTTGATTCTTGAGATGGATACTGGTTTCCCAGATCTGACAAGTGCAGGGGGTCTGTGGAGTGGCTAATTCTTTCTCTCAGCAGGATTTTTTCTACAGTTTTTTATGAGATGATCATCATAGTAATGTTGTTTCACCTTCCCAATTGTGTTTAGTAATTTCTTTTCAGAAACTGCACAGCATAGACAGCTCCAGTGAAGAGAAGGGTTGATTCTTCAGCCTAAAGGCTGACAAACCCTACTCATCATGCACACAGGCAGATCCCTTCAGTCATTAAAGACCACTGCTTGCTCTGTCTCTTTTTAAATAGGGAATGAGGATTGGGACAGGAGGAGGCTCCAGGAAGGGTGGTTGAAAGTGGTTCTTCCCCAAATAATTTAAATCATCAGCAAAAAGATATTGGGTGGGAGGAGAAAAAAAAAAAGAGTTTTTCTTCTCTTCCAGTTCTTTGAAGAGCACTTAGATATTACTACGAAAAAATATTCAGTGTATCCTGTCAACACCCCTTGTTGACCACTGCTCACAAGGGCAAATATTCCCTGTGTGACCCTTACTCAGCACCAGCAGACAGAGCCAACCCACCTGGCTGCCGGCACCTCATCCTTCAAAGCCAGTGTACATCAGCTGATGGGCACCGGGGCTTAGGCCGCCTCACACAGAGATGAACAGTAGTGCTGTAAGACCTGTGTCTCACGTACACTGCCGCCTGGCTCTTTCAAGGTGTCTATCCAACATTTTAATATGGTCTTTTTACAGAGGGAGAAACTGAGGCAAGGAGAAGCTATGGGGTTTTCTGCACTTGATACAAGTGAGACAAAATTATAACTTTAGTTTCTCAAGTTCTCTATAAGATGGTAAAAATGCACTCTTTAATATTTGTACTATTCAAATACCAAAATTTACTGTCAGCTCTATGCATTGGCAAAGGGACAGAGCTGCTCGGGTTATCTTAAGAGCAGCAGCCCAGTCTCCCCTGTTAAATGTCTGTTTCTGTGTTTGTCAATAGTCAGGACCTTTCATCAAGAGCACCAAGCCCAGTCTGGGTAACAAAAACACATTCCAGCTCCTGCAAACTAAGGAAGCATTTGAAAAACAAATGGTGATGGAGCTTATGTTGACCAGATACCTATAAGGTTTGGGGGGATTTTTTTTTTTTTAATTGACTGAAAAACTCTGTGTTTACTCCTAAGGGGCTGAGTGTTTCAAGCCCAGCAAGACCAAGGAAAAAATTCTTCGCAGAAAGAGTTGTTAGGCATTGAAAAGGGCTGCCCACAGAGGCGGTGGAGTCACTATTCCTGGAAGTATTTAAAAGACATGTAGATGTGGTGCTGAGGGACATGGTTTAGTGCTAGTTTTGGCAGTTTAAGGTGATGGTTGGACTTTATGATCTGAAAGGTCCCTTCCAACCAAGGCAATTCTATGAGTTTACAATTCTAACACAAAAAAAACCTGGCGATGCAACTCGCAAAATTACCATATGAGACTGAAATTCGAAAAAGCTCCTTCTACTGTACTTACAGTTCCCCAGTGGAAAGCTGTTGATTGGGGTAAGAAACCTTAACAGGCATCATGTAAGGGGCTGGGTTGTGAACCATCATGGGCAGAAAAAGTATATTCGTCCCTTTGGGAAAAAGGCTAGAGGAGAAGGGGAGCATATTTTGGGCAAAATGCTCATGTCAATGAGGTGCTGCTTCAGCTGTCTGACCCCATAGAGGTTAATGCCAGAACCCCACAAACACCGAAGTCACTTCTACTGATTCAGTAATCTGGTATCAGGTAAAGCCTCACAGATGCATATAGGGTTTCTTCTGTCCTTTTTGCTTTTTTCTTTTTTTCCTTTTTAATAGAAGCACAAAGAAGCCCAGCACGAGTGTTGTAGACTTTGTTCAGAATTTAGGAAGAGCTTCCAGATAAGGTAGATTTCCTTAGCAGAAAAAAAAAAAAAATAGAAATAAGTCCCAAATTGCCATTATGCAACTATAAAATTAGGTAGTTTGAAGGTTTTCTTGATTCTCAAAATCCTTTGAAGCAACTGTGAAAGATGCACATTATCAACAGATCAAGAAACAATGTAGGAGGAAAGAAAACATATTATCTATGTACAATAAAAAAAGAGAATACAACACTGAAATGACCATCTATTATAGTTCACTGTTTGAAAACACAATTACAGAATAAATTCTCATTAAAAAAAAAGGAGGGAGAAGTGGAATAATTGCCATTATGTGTCTGAGAGTGTTTTTCCATTAGCTGCAATTAATACAGCAATGGTAAATGAAAATAATTTCCCATTTTGCACTTACTGTGAGGAAGCATTAAAGAGAGAGAGAGAAAAAAGTGAAATGAAAGAAAAAGAAAGCATAATAATTAATATATTGATGACTCGGTATCATTTCTGACCTGATCGATCATCATGAGGTTGTGGTTTTATTTAATTAGTGTATGGTAATTTCATACAGAATCCCAGTGTGCCGATGAAAACTGGCAAGTGAAAACATTGACCTGCTCACATATGCAACATCTTCTTACAGTGCTAACAGCCTATATGCATCAATGCTAAATGGCTTCCATCTCACAGGAGAGCCCCTGCATCGGGGGTGGGGGGATATCATTACCGCCTACAGCGAGATCAGACTTTGGCTCTTCTTGGTGCGCTGGAGTCTGGGGAGCAAAAGGGACATCGGGTTCTGACAGAGTAATAATTGGGTGCTATGAGATTATGGAGGGCTGCCATAAACTGACAACGGACAAGTTTCTTTTTTGTTTGCTTTATGAAATGCTGCTGTTGTCATTTGTTATGTTCTTGGTCACCAGTTTTCTCAGAATTGCTAACCAAGTGCCGCAGAAATCCAGTCTGTCCCTTTCTGACCCATGTAACATCATGCAGTTTTCCTCATTCACCCTTAATTTGATCTATAAGCTAATGTGAAAACATGCATCTTATTAAATGGCGAGTTTTCCGCTAAATGCATTTATTTTGCAGTAGGAAACAATGGCATTAGAAATAAATATCTCGGCCAGACCTCCTGCACACTCTCCCAATACATAAGCAAAAAAATATGTTGTGGTCAAACCTACATTGTTCCATTTGCCAACTGCAAAATAATAATAATGTTTGATGGACAAAAAAACTCAGCTGTCAGGAGGGAAGACAGACGATTCTACTTACTGAATGCTATTGACTTCACGGGGTCAGTAAAACAACTTGCAAATAAAAGAAAAAGGAACCGATTCATGTCCTAAGATTGCGTGACGTAGCCTTTTTCTGTTTGTATAATGTTGTGATTAAATATGGTGGGGCCCTAGGGAGTGAATTTTTTATTTGAAGGTTAAGCCAATATTAGCAAAAAATAAAATAAAATTAATCAAATGGCCCAGAGCATCACAGCCACAGTTGATTCCAAGAATGTTTGGTTACAAAATGAGCAACTGACTAATTGTGTAAATGCTGTTAATTAGCTGTGCAGAGCCCCTAACTGGGCTTTTCCCTGTAACTAATAAGAAATCAATTAGCTAATGAAGTGGCCATTAAATGCTATGCTAATCTTAGCTGGGATATTTTTAATGTTTCTTCTTCTTCTTCTTTTTTTCCCTTCTTTATGATCCTTCCTAATTGCCATTGCCATACGGAGCTCACAGCTTTCAGCATGTCTAATGAAACATCATTATATCATAACTGGCATTCTTGGAAGAGTTAGTGGCAAACCTGCTTCCCAATTATTTTTAATTGCCAGACATACTCATAACTGGGCCTTTTACCAAGTAGTTCAGATCCCTGCACTGTCATGTAATATACCCAAAGACTGTGTTTTCTTTTCTTTGCATACGAAGCGTGGCGGTAGCATTGGCCACAACGAGGGACGCGCGCAACACCCTAAACAAGGAACCCGAGCGGCTGCCTTTGCTCTTCCTTTGATTGGAGCCTGTGGAGACTCAGCATCGCCTTCCCACTGAGCAGTTAAAACCAGACAAATCTTGAGGAGGTTTTACCTTTATTTGAAAACTTCCGGTGCCTGATAAACATTATTCGCCACCGACTATTCAAAGCTAAGAAAGGTGGCTCTAGTTTCTGGGTGCTGATGCCTAAACGCTGAGATTTAGCAATTATTATTAGGATTAGCAATCGAGGAGCGCGAATGTCTTTGATAATTCCCACAGATTTTGTCACTTTCTAAAAGAGTTCATTATCACTGTTTATTTAGGTCTATAAATTCCAGCTTAAAGAAGGCATAAAAACGTATCTTTTCTTTAGGTGAGGCGGCTGCAGAATCAACATCTCTTCTTTAGCGGAGCCCATTGTAAGAGGACAGAGGCAAGGCTGAATACCAGTTTTTTACAATGCTCCTTCCCATAGCTGGGAATTTTTATTTACCAACCCAGCATCTATCTGGTAATGGCATCATATTTAAACCCTGAATCTCAATGAACTTCTCTAAATCTACTCGCGCTGAAGTAGGTTATGTGTCAGGATTAGACTGGCTCCTCCCCGCCCCCCATAATACAATAGTCCTCAGGACATCTGTGCACAAAATACGCGCTTTTTAGAAGAATGTTTTCAAAAGGGAGTCTCGTCTCTCTTCCCCCCTCCTTTTTTGGATAACATGCAAATTGAATTGGTTAATTCTGCACCCCAGTTTCAGGAAATCTGCCACCAGCAGCTGCCACTGTTTCAGATGTCAGGAGGATGCAGATACACTGTGACATTTTGTTCATTAAATAAACAAACCAGGTTCAGGCTAACAACATTAGGTAGAAAGCCCCATCAATTCTTGTACATTTAGTTCACATAATAGGAAGTGACAATTGTTCCTTAGCTTCATAAGCACTATATTGAAGAACAAAAGGGAAAAGCATACATAATGTGGCAACAGCAACAACACTTGCCATAAAATCCTGCAAGGTTGATTTAGATTAATGAGGCACATAACTTTTTGCCCAAGGCTACTTAAAATAAATATGGCTACAAACATGGCTACTAGGGGAGAGAAAAAAAATGACAGGGTTTGGTTTTTTTTATTTCCCCTCTTTTACTTATGGTTTTGGTCTTACTTATTTGATTTGACTATCAAAACAGAAAACTACTCCAACAATAGCCTCTCTGTAGGTGAACGAAAAAGGCTTTCACAGTGTGGTAGCCCAAATAACAGAAAGAAAACACCAAAAAAAAATCCCATTTTGTACATTTCAGTGGCATAATATTTTACTAAAAATAAAGATGTTAGCTAGTATGTCGACCTTAGGTTAAAACGATAGAGATAATAAATGCTCAAATTAAAAGCCATATGTCTTTTCCATTGTGACAAATCAATCTGTCTGCAAGATCAACATTTCTGGCTTTTGCAGCAGTTGAATGTGTTAGAGCTTTTGAATCCAAGAAATATAAGCATTTAATGCTAGCATAATTTGTGAGCATTCCACATCATATAACATTAAAGTTACTAAAACTGGTAATTCAGCACCAGCATCCAAAGAGGATCATGCGGAAGAAGAGTTGCCTATGTTAAAATCAGACTATCCTAAGGCTTGGATATCATAGATAAGGCTGTCAGTCAGACTTAGACTGAAAGGTACAGACAATAGAAAAAAAATCCTCGCATATTAATATGTATAGTACCATGATGTGGCTTTTAATATTCCAGAGGGACTTCAGCAACTCCATGGGAAAAAAATAGGACTACTCTCACACTGCCATGGTCCCTGTCCTCCACGTTGCCAAGAGCTTTCCCTCTCCCATGGAGTGTCCTGCCACCCACAACCAGCCTTGATGCTGCCACCATGTTCAGCTGGTGCGTGTCAAAATACACGTTCATCCAGACCAACGTGAGTGCCTCCATCGGTACGGAGCCTGAAAACTGCAAGATTTTCAGGACAGGTCGGCATCAATTTAAATGCTGGGACCTTTTTGCCCTTTGACTTCTTGCAAGCTTGCTCCTGCAGTGTCAGGAATCCCAGACTTCTCCACCTGCCATTAGGGCACCTTGTCCCCATATGGGACACATCAAGCAGTAGGTCCACCTTTTCTGGAGGAGGGGGTACATGGTACAAGATGAGCAGAGGATTCAGAAGCAGAAGTGCAGATCTCCTGGTGCCCTGTGGGCTTGGAGGGCTCTTGGGTACCTGCAAAGCCCAGAATGAACACTGTTGAAAGCAGAAAACATATGTTCAGTGCCAGCATTGTAATGATCTCAGGGTGTCCATCAGAAGCAAAGCTTTGGTCCCTCTTAAGCCTGCAGGTGGAGGACAAGCAGATGCAGCAACTCAGAAAAGATAAACATGGCACCCACAGTCTTACTTCAACTCTGTTCCTCATCCACTTACATGAAAGCTCCACCAGGTGCCATGCGGTGTCAGTCACAGATGAGAGAATGAGATAGTGGGATCAGTAGGATGATAAAGCCCATGGCTTGGACTACCTGCTGCTTAGGGACCATGGAAGTTATTTCTGAGGAATCTCTGTAGCCACAGACTGTAAAACAGCCTGTTCTCTATAGGAATCTGTGTTTTGACTGGTGAATATTATGCATCCAATTTTTAAAAAGAAAAAAGGCAACATTTATTCATTGCATCATTGTAGATTCCATTCACTTTAGCAGCGGTGGAGGGCTCAGACTGTAACAGAGGCAAGCTCGTTCTTTATTTCTGTAGACTAGTTAATTTTTCTTCAGGATAAGATATGCATGTTCTTAAATTTATGTATTCCCACTTCTTTAAATAGTTTTAAAAATATTTATCCCCCCAGATCTTATAATGATTGAGGCTTTGCTATGGATGAGGAGGGATTTTTCCTTTTAAGTGATCCTTTTAATTTCCCTTGTGCTACAGTTGTACCTGACAATACACAATTTGTGTGAATACCATTCCCATGACAGTGACATTCCTATTCCCATAAAAATATGGAGTTAATATTAATTTCCTTGATATGAAGAGCATTTTAAGTGAAGAACTGTGATAGATGATGTTTTTCAAACAGAAATAAGCGCTTCAAAATCTGCAAAATAAATGTTCGGTACAATGGCATGAGAAGTGGAAGAAGACCTCCCAATAGAAAAATAGCCATCATTCTGAGTGATGTTTCCAATAAACAGTAAAATGAAGGTAGGTTCTGCAGATATGCTTTGGGGTAGGCTCTTTAATTCAGTGGTATTTCAGTAGCAGGCAGATGGACCTTCCCTCCTTCTCTCCTTTTTCTCTTCCACTTTCCTTTCCCTTCCCCACCCCTTCCCCATCTTATGGAATCACAGAACCACAGGCTGGTTTGTGTTGGAAGGGACGCAAAGCCCATCTAGTTTCAACCCCCTTCTATAAGTAGGGACACCTTCTGATAGATTAGGTTCTCCAAAGCCCCATCCAACAACTTCCCACATTCCTTCCAGCATTAGAGCTTTGCCAGATGGAAGTCATTCACCCAACCCTCTTGAATTTTCTCTGACACCAAACATAAGAATCCGCAAACGCTGTGAGCTTTTAGATCTAGACATACTTTTTTAATGCAGTGTTTAATAATTCTCACTGGGGATCAGGATTGTAGGCACAAGGCATACTTTTAAACCCAGTCTGTTTGGAAAGCCAAGAGCCACAGACGGTGTGGGTAACAAAGAAGGGAAGTATAAAAGGAAGCAATTTCATCTGGGGAAATCTGTGGAGTTTACAAAGTACAGTTGGAAGTCCCAGTCATTGAGGGTGAAGAGCTGCCTAAAGATTTAAGGCTTCAGAGTGGGATTTATACAGATTTATGTGAAACTGGTAAATTAACAAATCAAGGCAAAATACATTTAAGCAAGGTTTAAACCAGTTTACATATGCCTACGTGAAGGATTTGGACCAGTACCAGCAACTAGATTTAAAATCATTTTAGTTGACAGCATCACGGCTTTTCTGATGCACTTGAGTGTTTATCAAAGAGCCATGTGTGTTAAACACAGGTTAATCATTAATTTCAGAAACAGTCTTCACACAAGACAGGAATACATGTAACCTATTTTTTTTTTCTATTAAAGCCCACTCTTTGAGTAGTACTGAAATTTCCTCCATAACAAAAGAAGGAAGAAAATTCATGCTGGACCTGTCGTCACCTCTCACACTTCCTGGCAGACCCCAACTGCTGTGTTTCTAGCAAGCATTGAGACACTTAGCAGAGGACTTGGGGCCTTTGAAACACGGTTGATGTCTTCCCCAACAGGAGGGTACCCTCTCCCTGCAGCAACTACAAGTTTCACAGCCTGGTGTCTCCTTTACTCCTGGAACTTTATCCCATTCTAATTTCTGCAGAACCAATTAAATAAATCCCTACGCTTTGTGCCTGTAAGATTTTTCAGCTATGAAAGATGCCTTGTGGTACTTTGTCTCAGCCAGCCTCTAATGCTGCTCTTTCAGCTCCCTGGGCCGGCAGAACTGCGTTGGTGCTCTGTGCTTAGCGAACAGCTTCCCCCGAGCGGCTACGGAGATTGCCACGAACTCCTGGGGCTCGTGTGTACACGGGAAAAGCAGTCAGGAAATTAAATTTTCCCTCCCCATAATTAACGAGAGCTAAGCGTTTGTGGGTTTGTTGTCAGTTTTTTAGAGCGCTGAAGCCGAGTCAAAAAAAAAAAAAAAGGAAAAAGAAAGGAAAAAACCCAAA
Source organism: Heliornis fulica (assembly GCA_013399135.1). Lineage (NCBI taxonomy): Eukaryota > Metazoa > Chordata > Aves > Gruiformes > Heliornithidae > Heliornis > Heliornis fulica. The sequence continues at coordinate 63,341 of VXBZ01006302.1, read as the reverse complement.
AGGAGCATTTCCAAATAGAAAGGAAATATTTCTTACTAAAAGAGTGAAAAGAAACCCTTCGCCGTGCAATCATGCAATCAGAATAATTTTTAGCGGGGGGGCAGTTCGGGTAAGGAATTCCTTAACAGTTGCTATGGGCATATTTTATTGCCAAGGCTGATTCGGCACGGCATGTAAGCATGCATTAAATGTTAAGCACATGAGTTATCACACAGACTTCACTGCGCCGGTTTCCATTCCGAAAGCGAGCAGAAGCTCCAGAGCTCTGCGGAGTGAGAGGCTAAGTTAGGACTCCTCCTGTCTGGGATGTTGCCGGGGTTCGTACATTTTGCGGAGGTCACTCCACGGACCACCTCACTTACGACTAAACCATCATATTTACTAGCCCTGCTCTTACTTTGGAAATTCTGGGACCGGACGAACGCTTGGCGAGGCAGGAGAAACAACCACTCTGCTTGGCAGTGTGCTGCCAGCACATTTGTAGGTGAAACACTGAGCCCTGACAACAGAGAACAGGCGTGCTTTCTCTGAAAGATCCAGAGCATCTCTCTGAGCATGGCTTGGGCTATGCCATGGAAGCAAATTCCAAGGAATTTCTCTAGGTCACATCTCATTTTGCTTCTCTGCAAAATCCTGCATAATATTCAGACTGTTTCAGGAAGGAAAAAACCAAACCATCCAAGTGTAGCATTTTGTCTTTTCTTTTTTTTATAAAAGGTTGTAAATTTCTTGATTAAAGGTTGGAGCAAGCCTCATCCTAGCCGCTCTGCATCATTTGTAAACAACTGTGCACTGAAAGTTCCAAGTTTCACTTTCAGACTTGATGTTCTAAACCTAAAATCTGCATTATTTTTTTTTTAGTTCCTATTAAGCCTCCATTTAAAAAACCGTACTATTTGTTCTCTATGTGAAGCAAAACGAACACTGGATCCTGCCTGAAGAATTTGTAAAATCAGGTCTAATATGTATCTTATCATTAGCTGCAATATCATTGTGATTAAAATATGAAACCTACAGAAAGACATTTGAATTTGAACAATTCTGCCTAAATTCACTTAAAGGAGACAAATATCTGAATTGATATCTAAGATATGTTAAGGGATGCTTAAAAAAAAACCAACAAAGCTGTACTACACCACTGAAAGATGTAAAAAACCTGTCTAAAATTTTGGATAAAGATTTCTCAACCCATTGTGTGTCCCAAAGATTGTTTCTGCAACACACTGACCAGAAACATGTTTGTGCTTATCCCATTAGTCCAATAGGCTCATGCAAAATGATTTCAATTATTTGTATTGAAGCACTGGGTATACCTATGTTAGTGTGTATATTATAAATAATAAATAATAATTATTAGACTTGGTTGAATTATTCATTGAGGATAAATTATCTGACAAATACAGCCCTTTTTCTTTGCTTGTGACTTGTTTATGAGCAATCTTGTCTTCTCTGAATATATTCCTTCTTGCATGGTTTTTTTTTGAATAATGAAGGATATTCAGCCAAGGACTGTGAACTGCTGACTTAGATTGCTCCTGATTTGATTATGTGTGATTATTTTTGGGATGTGGACATGTCAGCCATATGGATATGGTTCTGACTGAGCAGCTGGTGGGCTGGAAGAGGGTCCCAGGCTTTTGGGAAAGATTTGGAGTGGGGGTGGGATGTAGGCATGACAAGGGCATGGAGGCACTCCTCTCAGAGCTTCACTACCACCTCTTCTCACCCAGGCTGTAATCTGTGTTCACAGTGTGTCTCCCTAGAAAGTCAGTAATGTAACAGGGATCACAAGCTTAAGGGAATTGATGTATAATTAATAGCTTATAAAACCTTCAATGAGCGAATAAGGAGCCCCACCTGGGGACAAGAGGGAGGAAATGAACAATTAAGATGGGACCAGGACCCTTCGCAGCAAGTGGATTTGGAGCAAAAGGGAAATAGCCCAGCAGCACCCTGGGTGCTGAGTCTCTTGTAGAGTTGACATGGGTGTTTAGACAGATGAAACTCTCTGTCTCTTTAGCCAGACCCCATAAATACCTCAGACTACAGATAAAGTACCCCATTATCAAAGTCCTAGCCCCCATAAATAAGGATATGGGGACAGGGAAGAATGGGGTGTGAGGGTCCAGACCTCAGAAAGACACAGGACACACGGGGACCTGGCGTGCCTCTGTCCCCAGCCATCCCTGCTGAGATGTAACACGCTCTGGCACTGGTGGGGCTCAGGGGAACTCCTCTGCTAGGACCCTGCACACACCCCAGTGCGCACCTGAACCTTGGGCAGCACATGCAGACTGGCACCCAACCCTTTCCTGGGGTCCCACGTGGGGAAGGGTAAAGTGAGTCAGGATGCAGATGCCAACTGCAGCAACCAAACTACAGCTGTGTGCGTGGGCTCGCGGATGGACCTCAACACAGGGTAGCTTGGGGGGCTGCTGCCAAGGCAGTGTCCAAGTGTCTGGGAAGGAGATCCCTCTGGTAGGCATCACCAAGCCTCGGGCAGGCTGCAGAAGGACATCCCACAGCTCTGGGCAGTCCCAGAGTGTCACAAAGACAAATGTTGGAAGACGAACACTCAGCCAAGCTAAGGACAACAATGAATGTTTCAGTTTGCTCGCAGATGCCTTTGTCTTGGCTGCTGACGCGGAAGTTCGCAGTAAGAAAAGCTATTGTGCTGACAAAAATGCATGTGAGCAAACGTTTACACAAAGCAACTAGAAGAGGGCGGAAAAACAGCAAAGGAAAAGAGTCCCCTGGAACTGGGAGGGTTTTCAGGAACACCAGCACCGCTCCCTGCGAGTTTGCTTGCTTCTGATTTTACCGCACTGAACCGGTTCTCTGTTTTTTGTAGCAGTGGCTCCACTTTGCCCAGCTGATCTTCGGAGACGAGGGGTGCAGGTGGTGAGAGGGTGGGCCAGCCCCCCCAAAACCCTGGGAGGTCAGATGTGCAGTCTGTGGGACGGAGGAGATACGTTCCCATGCAGCGTCCCAGTGCCAAGGCCCCTTAAATTAAACCAGCGGGCCAAACCCTGACTCTGATGTGCATCTTGATCTGCCTCTGATTTCAGGCAAAGCCAGATGCACAGGGATTTGCACCAAATTTGGCCCTGCTGCCTGCTCCCTCCTTATGCAGCAGGATGGATTTGCTGCCTTTTATGGCAGCTCCAGAGCGCCGTGGGTCTGAGGGAAAGGGAACGCAGCAGCAGGTAAAAATCTGCCAGTTCCCAGCATGTCAGGTACCCAAACCCATAAAAGCCGCATTCTGCTGATGTTCTCTTTCATTGAAGATTAAGCCTCCATTTGTTTTCCAGCATTTGATGTTTCATTCCTAATGATCTCTAGACTCGGTACCAAAGTTGTCTGCCTGACAGCGAATGCCAAGTGCGATTACTCGCCCGGCTAGAGATCCTCACCTCCATCCGATGGCTGTGCTGAGGGAATGCCATCGCTGCCGGGACAGCCGGGCCGGGCTGCCGGCAGCCGGAGCATCCCGCCAGCCCCCATGTTCTCCTCGCTCCCGCCCGGCCTTCGCTGTTTTGCCTTCCTTTTCTTTTTTTCTTTTCTTTTTTGGCTTAATATAACAGCACAAAGGCAACACTAAATAAGGAAAATATGCTTCCCACTAACTGAAACTGACAAAAAACAAAGATGACATGTTTATATAATTAGTTACACATCTAACTTTTTTCAGCTTTTCTTCCTTTCAAATATCCCACAATGACTCTGCAGCCGGGGCTGTGAGTGGGGCTGAAACAGAAGTGCAGAAAGAAATCCTCTTTCCCTCCCCCTCCCCACTTCCACTAAAAAACATTATAGACCTTAGGTAACTCCTGAATCTTGGAGTCCCTCTGTGACTGCTTTCTGCTCTGAGAGCAATTCATTAAAAGTTAATTAAAAGGTGAAGTTCAATATGCAGTTTCCTTTAGCTAATCCTCCTAAGGCAGCTTCATATGGCACTAATGTATCCATTTTGTTGATGCTAGAAAACAAAAAAGGCAAGATTGTCTAATTAGGAGGTTGGTGTTTACAAGAAAGAGGTTTTCTAATTGGTGACCCTGAGTCCAAATTAATCCTAACGTTGCTCATTTAAGCGTCCTCAATCTAACTTGGACTTCTCCCCAACAAGAACTTGCAAAATGGGAATCATTTCCAGGTCCTTCCAGTGAAATTGTATTCAGGCAGCTTACTCCTTCTGTGCTCATACCTCTTTGAGACCCAATTCTGAATGCCCCAATTGCCTGAGCTGCTTCCCTCTGGCTCCAGTTCAGGAACCGTCTTCTTATGGGCTTTACTGGGCAGGATGGCTCTTAAAGGTGGACTTTCACTTCTGTCTTTCAGCACGTTTTCACTCAAATATCTAAACAAGCGTTGTATTTACACACGCATCCATTATTTTTCTGGTGTACGTTTTAAATGCTTAAAAGAAAGGAGCACACTCACTCTGATTAGGGTGGTGCCAAACATTTATATTAATTTTTTTTTCAGTACAATAAAAGACAAAAGCATAGTAACTGCATTCCTGCTAATTCTGTTTTCTTGTGACGGTAGCTGCTGACTTTCTGTCCTTGCAGTGACAATACAGAAAAAGAACGCTGCCCCCCACTTAAAAAACATATGAATTTACACTGCCCAGTTACACTGATGAAAAAGGGCAAAAATGTCCTAAGCTTCTATCACTCAGCCAGTTTGGCCACCCGGACTTTAATTTTGGAGACCATGCTGGTAACAATATGTGGAAGAAATCTACAAGCTATCACAAAAATAAAACATCTACCTCAAGAGGAAACCAATTCTAAAATATAGGCTTTTTTTTTAAAAAAAGGGAGATACTAACAATGGTGAAACCTGATATGTTCATCAAGGACTGTCATAAAATCAACTTAAACTGTAACTTGCACAGAAAATGAGAGTGCCATCTAAGGGCTAAGCAAGACAGCTTTATTTACAACACTACATGTTGATTTTTGTTTCTGCAGTTATCATCAGCGACTCAGTCCTCCAACGTGCCAGTGTTTTCCTCTGTGCATGACAATTTTCTTCTTTTTTAAAATAAGTTGTTCAGGCAGAACGTTTTCCACTTTTATGTCAGTGTACCTCATGTCATAATCCTATGCTTGTCAATAACATCCAAAGGTTAAAAAAAATACCTCAAGCCAACACGGCGTTTTTCTTCAATATCTCTACTTCCTCTTGTTTCTTCCTCCTCCTTTGTTCACTTAAATTGTTGGCACACGACAGTAAAAAAAACAACAAAACAAACAAAAAAAAAAACCAAAAAAAAAAAGAGAAAAGGGGGAAAAAAAGAGTGAAAAAGGTCTCAGTTTTTGCAAAACCATGGAAGCCCCCCGGACATCTACTTGCACTGCTCAGAAGCTGCAGACATGTTGTGCCAGACTGAGAGTTGTGTGGTTAGAAGCTATTTGCTCTCCGCTAAAAAAACTCTTTTGGGTACGCCCTTGCGTTCAAGGTATAGAAGCTAAAAGTGGGAATGGCCTTCCACAATTCTAGCTTGCAAAATACACCAAAAAAAAAAAAAAAAAAAGAAAAGAAAGAAGGAAAGAAAAAAACCCCTTGGTTTCCATACGGGAACACCTAAACTTTCTGGTTTGTCCTTAGCACGCAGACACTAGATGTGCTACAGTATTTCTGGGAGCTGGATGAGCATTCTGGGTATACCGAAATTAGGAGGGTTGGGCATGTTTGTGAGCCCGCCGCGTTCCTCGCTATGTGTTTTCCAAGAGAGAAACGTGAAAGTGTTTCCCAGTTCTAGCCCCCATACCTTCGCTAGAAGGGATGCCACAAATCACGTGAATAATTAGTGACACTCTTAAGGGTCTAGCACTGTGCCCATTTATTTTCTTGGCACAAAATGTATTAGTTCTACGCTATTCATTTAGTCTGCATTTAGCAAGAGATAAATTTTAGTCGGAAGCTGTACTGAAAGACAATATATACTGTATGTTGGAGAAAAATCTATTTGCTTTAAGACCATAGATTTCTCTGAAAAAGGAAAAAAAAGTCAGGAGAAATAGCATGGAGTTAATTTATATGAAAACCTAATTTTTGCATGGCTTTTGATTGTTCAAATCTCTTAACTAAATGGCCTGCAGTGACCTTTTCAGGAATGCTGTACTCAGAGTTTAATTCTCACCAAAAAATGCACATTTCTGTGATTTAGATAATAGCCCTACGTGGAGTGAAGGGAGGAAAGAAAAGAGAAAGTTTTTCTTTCTCCACTACGTTAATGAGACTTTTCAACTGCGCTGTAGAGTGGAGGAACTTAAGCCTCTCGAGGTGTTTCTGTTTTTCAGGCTTTGAGCTCTTGCTGTGCCTTGGTCCCTCCATCCTGCCTCTGAAAGGCCCACAACAACTCCCGTCTTTGTCCCTTGGCATGTTTCAGTTTAAGCCACGCTCTACCAGGATCACTTCTAGCTTCCATATTTCATCAGAAAAACAAACAGTAGCAGAAACCGTTTGATGTCTTTTCAGTGGAGAAGGCCAGTAAAATATTTTTTAAGGGGGGATACGAAGCCCTTCAGCCAACAGGATGCTGGTTCAGTTCCAGCCCATATGAGGAGCAACTAAAAGCCGATACCATCTAAAGGCTGTTAAAGCCTTTGTAAAGTGAGTAGCTGCCTAAGCACCATTCCCAGTGGCCACATCACAAAAGCGTGCTAGCAAGTAAGTCTGTCTTCAGCTTCTTTCTTGCCTGGTTTCTCAGCAAGACGACAAGGAGCGAATGACCATGGGGACCAGTCATCCTTTCAAGTGAGTTATCAACGCTCCTGGAGGTTTGTACACCAAGCTGGAATCTGCCCAGAGACTCTTTCACAATCTGGTGTGACGCGCTGGTAGGGTGGATTGAATGAATTTATTGATATAAGTGCTCTCTCCCTCTCGTAAGCCCTCTCCGACAGACAAGCAAGTCTAAATCCTCTAAAATACAGCTTTAGACAGCCAGCTTCTACGCTGGTCCCCAAGCCCACAGGAGAATGGCTGGCTAGACCTGCAGCAGGAATGTGGTCTGGCCCACTCACGTGGATACCAGCTAGAGGTGTGAGCTGTCCCATATCCCGCCAGAGTGGGCACAGCGGCCCACAAGCAGAACGAGAGCTGCTCTGCAGAAACCAGCGTTGGCCCCAGAAAGAGGAGAGTTGTGCCCAGGGGAGGTATGTGACCCAGGCCATTGCTCCCACCACCCCACATCCACCCTTCTGCACTAAAGGTGCCCCACGCCTGTACAGAGACCCTCCTCCCCAACAGCCTCACACGCTTCCCTCCTGCAGCTAAAGCTTTACGTGCTGACAGAGCAATAGGCAGGATTCTCCCTTGAAGGGGTACGTGTTCAGCTGAGTAAACTCTGTCTTACCCACACATCTCTCTGTAGTGCAAAACGAGCGAGAAGGGAAAAGGCACGGAGCAGAATTCTGATTCAGGAATGTAGGAATACAAACTGTTTTCATGCATGCACACAGGCTTGTTTGCTGAAAGTTTCACATACATCAAATTAAAACAGATAAAGCAACAAACTCAGACATCATTTACCCATAGGGAATACACTCAGCCTTTATTTAGCCACTGAAAATTTACTCCTGCTTGTCTGTATCGCTAACCTGCTTGGCTAGACTGATGTTTTGATGCCAGAATACCCGTAGGGTTTCCAGAGAACATATCATAAGATTCACAGCTGTAGATACATCCTTGTAACAAAGCAAATTGGACTTAGATGGGGGCCTTGTGCAGAGCTCCTCAGCCTACGCAGGACCGAGGGCGTCGGCAGAAGAAAGCTTTAGTGTCTCAAGAAGTTTGCTGTAAAAACGTGGATACCTGAGGTCATGAGGTACTTCGAGCTCAGAGGAGGGTTCAGGATTGCCATCTGTGGTTTTAGGGCAGATTTCAGGTGCTACAAGTCATTCCTGGGGCCTTTTATGACGATGGCCATCTATCTTTCTGTGCCTTCCACATGGAGGTGAAGGCATGTTCTTGCCTCCCAGCGGTGTCTAAAAAGCAAAAATCTCAGAAGAGTGTGAAGCACACACTAGGCACAGGGTCAAGTTTGAGTCTCTGCAGAGCTCACTTTGCTCCGGGCAGCGGCTGCAAGACCCAAGCCGTAACGGTCCCGTGGTGTCTCTGCTCTTGTACGCATGCACGGGTCTGACATCATGCGAGTAAATGAACTCCAGCTCCCTAAGTGGTCCTGGAGAGCTCAGAGGGTAAGGTTCCTCCAGCTGTGTCTGCACAATAAGGCACTCAATAAAGCTGCCCCTGTGCTGAACGACCTGAGCAAGTGCAACCTATGGAGGGACGCATGTGGCAGCAATGTTTTTAAGTTCTCCTTTTATTTGAGATGTAGGATTTCCTTAAAGTTCTCCATTTTCTTTTTTTTTGTGACAGGGACCAAAATTTAAAAGTGGCCCCTGCTTGTAATGAAAGCTGCAACGAATTTTAGCAAATAAAAAGCCACTTAAAGTAAAAAACACTACTGTCCTGGCTGGGAATTTTAATAGTGCTGCACTCACAGCCAGACTGCTTGTAACTTTTCTATTAAAATGTTAAATCGAGAGCATTAAACAGCTTCCAATTAAGGGGTATATTATCACCTCGATGCACAGGGAGTTTCACACGTAAATCCCTATGTATTAAGAAGAGAATATACCCTGTGGCTTTTTAAATAACAAATAAAAGTTAAAAGAGATTTTGCAGGAGGTAGAAGAGCCATGGAAAGGCCTGTATTCTAATGCACTCCAAGTGGAAGAAGACTAACGTTTTAAAGCATATAGAAAGAGAATTTATTTTCTTTTTTTTCCCCCACCATTCCCAAACATTTCCACTGGGACCTACTTACTAAGATGAAAGTCTAAGAGTTCCGTAGGACTGGAAGTACTGATTTTTGAAGGGCTTTTAGATGCACAGGCTGGAGGTGCTATTGGTCATGTCTTTTTAACACGAAGGACATCCCACTTCCACAGTGCCTACCATACGAGTCAAACCCCATTTTTTCTAAGGCAAAGGCAAATCTGCTAATTAATCTGAGTTAATATTACTACAAAAAGTCAGAAACAGTTAAGAAATCCCTCCTTAGTGTCTCTCATGTTCCTGAGGGCCTTTTGAAGTATGATGTGAAGATCTGCAAGCCTCACAGCTTATACACATGCTTAAAATTTTTCAGTGTAAGCTCAGGGAATAATGCACACTTGGAAAAATCAGACGGTACTGACGAAGTTAATTAGCAACTGTTGTTTATGATTAAAGCCAAAGATAGTTCAACCATGACCGCTCACTATGGTCTTAGTGGTACATCGACCACCTTGCCTCTTGATCTGGATGGTGCAGCTCAGCTGGCTTAGTTTGTTCAAGGCACAACACCCCAGTGAGAGGAGTTTTCAGAAAACTTGCTCGCAGATTTTGAAGCAGGAGAGACATCGTGGACTGATGCCAGGTCCAGGGGATGTGAGTGGCAACCCAGTCTTGCTGAATCGTCTTGGTGAATTCACCTCAAATGGCTGTACCCTGCTACTGCCTGTAGTGAAGAATCCTAGTAGGAGCTGATGTTTGTGGCCTTCCTACAAGGTGTCATGGCAGTAGCTGTAATGTATGTGGTTCTCAGTTGTTTAAGGTAGGCTTCAAATTCATGTAAGGTAATTTAAAACATAGTCAGGGGTCTTACTGTCAGACTAGAGAGCTGCAGCTTAGCTGGACCAGCAGGAGGAAGTTTGACCAATGTTTTGAGCTCCCTACTGTTCAGTTAGGCATTGCAGACAGCCAAGGTCCATGCCACCTGGTCAGGGATCATCTCAGAAGTTGTAGGTTCCATCCCACTTCTGTCCTGCTCTGCTTCCCTTGTGCAACCCACTTCCATGAGGGTTGCTAAAATCCACCTGATGTGGCATAAGCATTTTACACAGAAAAGCTGGGAGGTGCCCTTGGCACAAAGAGCACCTGGGACATAACAGAATAGGTTCCCGTAGTGTCCCACAATATGGTAGAAATGGCTGTGTGCCAAAAAAAAAAAAGCTTTCCTGTGTACAACATTCTGGTACTGGTCATGATCAAAGCCTTACGGGCCTCTATCCACCGACAGAAGTCAGTGCTACCACACTGGACAAATACGTATAAGTGAAGGATCCCGGAGGACATTTAGCTCAACACGTGGATTCTTTCTATTTCAGAGAAGCCAGCAGCCTTCTGCACCCCACTTTTCTGGGGTTTAGACTTCTTCTAAAAGGGTTGCTAAAACAGTTTTAGGAAGGAGCAACTGATGGAAAAACAGACTGGCAAAAGTTCACTCCTCCTTGAAGAAGCTATATGACAACCTTTGACACAGTAAGGCCAGGTGGTGGCCCCAAGTTTTCTTTCAGCTCCTGCCAGAAGGAAGGGCTTGAATGCGTGAGAGACACAGCACTGAGATACCTGATGGAGGTTGTCAGGAGTCACTGAGGTGTGCTGAGATGATGATACAGCTTGCTAGGAGGAGAGAGATGCTTGCAGATGGATGGCCTCCCCCTTGTATCCAGCTCCAGTTCTGCTGCTGCACTAACGGAGAGGAGGAAGCAAGGCTCCCTACTGCTGTAGTTGCTCCCCCCACTGCCCCCCACTGCTCTCCCAACTGCTCTGGTCTGGCTACGTGCTGCCTGCACTGGTGACTAGAAAGGAGCTCCCACAAGCACTTGTTCTGCACCTCTGCAGCACCTTCTGTGTCCAGCACACCTGGAGGAGCAAAGGCAGAGGATGGACACCTTCTGTTGCAGCATGAACACCTCTCTGAAAGCCACTGCCTTCAAAGGGGACATAGCCAGGTGGAGCAGCCCACTCCCTCTCTGAAACTTTGCTCCCTCAGAACAGCTTCTGCATAGGAGCCCATATGACAGAATTGTTGTGTCCTCTTCTGAAGTGCCAAAGGCAGCAGCTATCTGGTCCTGCTTCTCCCCTTCATGGGACCATTGCATTTGGAGATCTTTTCCATGTTCCATCGAACAAACACAACTCATCATTTCCATGTTAACATGGCATTTCTGCAAATGGTATGATGAAAGCAAAAAAATATTCAGATTCAGCTATCAGATGGAAGCAAAGGAAGCTACCTAATTTCATATTTATGCACCATATGCTTGAAAGTAAAAAGTCCTGAAAGCTCCCCCACTTTCCTCCACCACAGAATCCCAAGGAGTTTCTCTGAGTTTTGGCATAAGCCCTTGGGTTTGCTTATATTATTCATCAAGAATCACCAGTTATTCTACAATTTTGAAAAACAAGATACACCAATGCAGACCAAAGTAGATAAATGTAGACATCCCAGATATTTTTCTTTTTAGAAACCAGATTTTTCAAATCATGGTTTCAGCTTGTTCCTTTGAGATTTTCACTAAACTAGGCTNTTCCCTTCCCTTCCCTTCCCTTCCCTTCCCTTTGCTGTTTCTTTAATAAGTAAATGCCAGGTATATCCTGTGAGTTTAGGATGGACTGTTGGTAAACCTGTTATCCATCACAGTAATTCATAGAATCTGGCATGTACCAGATGGACAATATTCCATTGTATGAGGTGAGCTCTGTCAATCTTTGCCATTGATATTAAACAAAAGTCAGGATTATTAAAGCATATGGGTATGTGGCCTCATACACTGGTTAAGCCTTTGCCTGGAGAATGTGACTGCTGTTGTTGAGCATTCTGAAAATACATATAATGTGCTGTAGTACGTGGGGAATCACAGATGTCAAGGGGAAATGATATGTGAAAGCAGTGTACATTTAAAAATGCAGCACTACTGTACCTTCTTAAAAGAAAAAGAAACTTTCCTTCTTCTCCCTCCTTCCCCCTGTTGCCAGTTAAAATGAACTGTCAGAGTCTGGATAAAGATACAAACAGGATTGCATACCTTACCAAGCCTACAGTGACTCTTAGACTTTGATCTAATTCTATTTGCTGCTTTATGATGCATGAAGCTGTCAGATAAAGAGGTGTTCAAAAAATCCACTCGAGCTGTCAGGGCTGACAAGCCCTGTGATGGATTACAGAGAAAACAAAAGGGTTATCACCTTAACCACAAACATTTATATCTTTTTTTCATAAGGGTGCTTCAATCAACATGTAGTTACCAGGGTGCAGGTTGTTGTAGGAACACAGATCCAATGACACATGTTGAAACAGCATTTAAAAAGTACAACACACATGCGTTGGCACTAATATGCTGCTGACATGGTACAGTTGTGCTGGCTTAGATCAAAGATAAGAGCCCTATAGTTTCCTATATAAAAAGGATTCTTTTCTGAAGAACAGATTTCCCCCTCCCCACCCGTCTTTCAAAGATTAAACACAGTCATAACAGTCTGAATGGGGTTTAACTCAGAAAAAAGCCCAGTGCTTAAATATGCCCATATGATTACTTACACAATAGAAACTTCAGCACGGGATGAAGAGCAGTTAGCATTTGGCTCATGTAGAGGAAACAAAACAAAACAAAATTATAAATTGCATTTGCTCCTTTTTCAACATCAGAAAACAATCTCATGTTCCATTCATCTACCATCTCTTCCACCTCCCTCGTCAATGTCTATCAATTCTTAAAAGGCCACCACAACAAACAATATTGGACCTGAAATTTGTCAAAAAAAGACAATATTCTACCTCTAGTGCTGCATCTTTGCCACCCTAGCAAAAGGAAGACAAGAAAATACGTCTAGCTTCTTACTTGAGCTAGTAAAACTGGGATTTTACCTGTGGTTTACACTCGGGATCAAGACCTGACATGTTTCCTTTTGGCCAGTAAATGCATATGTTCAGAGTGACCAGAGACTATGCTATTAGATACTGTCATCATGTTTAAATATTCAGTGGTTGGTTTTTTCCCCTATTTAGTGATTGTGATAGCAAAACAAGCTTAACACTGTCCCTAAGTGAATGAGTTAAAAAGGGAATTTGACAGTTTATGGAGGATAGTTCCACTGTTACCTACAGAATGAGACAACCCTTGCTAAAGAAGACCAGGAAGTCTCCAAGTCACAGATTGCTGAAACCTGAGAAAAACAACAGGAAAAATATTGGTCCGGGATTATCTGCCCTAGTTCCCCACCTTTTCTCAAAAAAGCTGTACTGGCTACTGCCTAAGAGATGACCTAAGTGGGCATTTAGTCAAACCCCTTACACCTCCCTAGTTCTAGACAAGGAACTTGTATCTCCAGCAGGAAAGATTTTCACCAGGATAGATGTAGATTATGTATATCATACGCACGTATATATCTATATATATAGCCTAGATGAAGCCTGCCAAATCAGTAATCAGCTATGGAAGTTAACATGAGTACTGTATAGGGAAAGAAGGTTAAAGGTGAGGCATCTTTACGCATAATCTTATGCACAGGTGAGTCCCTGATGTGCTGGGTAGGAGGGAGAGCCTCATTTACTTGGCTGTGACTCACTAATGTGAGATGATCACTTGATTTTGGATACCGTGACAACAACAAAACCATCTTGAAGCTCCCAAAAGTGGGTTGCAAGATGAAATCAGCACAGACAGGCTTTTAGAAGGAAAAAAAAAAATAATCCAGAGAATCTGAAAATAACAACACAGAGCCAGGTTCTGTGTTTATGTAAAAGACGATTGCCCCCAGTGCAGGAACTTGGGCTCTGTACCCTGAGAAAGGGATGCATTGGAGCGGAACCGAAGCAGAGAAAATCTCGGAGAGAAGCATTTGGGACAGGAGGAGGAGGAACTGAGAGTCAATACTGCCAGGACTCAGAAGAACTCTTTCACACAAATACAGACCACCTGACAATCCCAGTGAATCGCAAAGGGGTTAAAGATCTCTTTCCTGATGGATTTCACTTTAGCACTTACTGTCTAAAGAAAAGAAAAGAAAATTAAAAAAGGTAAAGGTCCAAACACATTGATTAGAAAACAAAATTCAGAAGTCCTCTTAAGTGCCTCTTTAACTACACCAAAATCGGATGTGATCTCGGTTACCAGCTGTGGGAGGAGGGAGCTCACTGTTTCTTCAGTAAGTCTAGCAGGCTTTTAAGGCTGTTTCTCTTCCCAGCTCTACCTCGCCAGTGCGATCTGCCAGGTGCTAATAGACACAAGCATTACTATCATTCATTAATCTATATTCCTATGCTATGGCTATCCAACAAACCAATAAAACCCCTTTTCTAAAAGTTGAAAGGCAAGCCGGTTTGGCTGGGCCATTATTAGTATGCACGGAGTGTGTGTTCACAGGCAATAATACAGTGGGAATTCAGAGAGCCTGAGCATAGGCTGATGTGAAGCATATGATATTACTTATGTAGGCATGAAAGCAATCTGCTTTAATATCAGACACTTTAGTGCAAAGAATGTCAGGGTTACCAAAGGTTAAAGACAGGCTGCTGAATTTTTTCGTTGCCCCCCCCCCCGCGAACAAACTCGACC
>VXBZ01006302.1:0-48917 GCA_013399135.1 Heliornis fulica | reverse complement strand
ACTGAACAAATGTGGGATGACTTATTTAATTTTCTCTTTTTGGGGGGCTGATGAGTGAAACAGTAATAAATGATGCAAGCTAAAACCAACAGCAAGGGGAAAAAAAACCCCAAAACCCCAAACAAAACAGAACATGCAGCAAAGCATAATATACTGAGAAAAGAGTAGGAGAAATGGCCGACTGCCATTCAGATGATGTTACTCAGATAAGTGTTGCCTCTAGCACTGATGTCTCTTGCAGGGTTTGAGCATCACCCCATTGAGCCAGCACCTTCAAGGAGTGCTGGGTGGAGGCACAGAGACTCAGAGGCCAGATTCCCACCCAACTGTGCTACCTGCCATCCCTTGGTTTCTCATGTTGGTGCTGGGAGGAGCATATTTCTGTTGTCAACCTGCTGTCATCCACCCTGTGAACATCTGGCCTGTCAGGACAGGGACAGTTTGTTGTGCTTCCCTTACTGGGAATTTGACGCTGTGCCACAGTGCTCGGTCACACTGTGAGCCAATGCAGCCCAGGTTCTTGGCAGGCTGCTGGATCAGGCCCTCAGTCCGCTGCTGGTCCCTGGTCTCCAAGAGCCCTTGTGTGCATTCCCCCATCGGCAGCTGCTGCGGCACTTTGAACTTTCACTTTTCCTTTGCTAAAATTAAAATCCAGGCACATAACCGAGCTGAGAGCTCCCAAAATCTCAGGTGGGAAGCATTACTGAGAACAGAAGCCAGACAGGCTGATTTTCAGAGGCTGATTGCTGTTTCAGAGTGTATTAGCATCTATATTTCTCCCAGCACTGGAATCCTTGGGTACTGGGGAGTCTTAGGAAAGAGGGAGCCCTTTTCCAGAGACAAAGAGCAAAAGTGGAACAGAAAATGAAGATGTTTCTCACCTTTTCCTCAAAAGTCCAGTTTTGTTTCTATTTGATTCCATGTGTTATGGAAGATTAAAATTGTAAATATTGAGGAGAAATAATGGAAGCCATTATGAAACCATTTGCTTTCATAACCTACTGTGAAGCGACAAAATTTCCTTTATATACGGATAGCTTTCTCACAGGCTGCTGCTACCTGTCTGTTAGCCCTCATGCAGGACTGTGCCTGCAGTTGACAGTTTATGACACATGCAAAGAAAGAAAGAGAGAGAGAGAGAGAAAGAGAGAAAGAGAGAAAGAGAGAAAGAGAGAAAGAGAGAAAGAGAGAAAGAGAGAAAGAAAGAGAGAAAGAAAGAGAGAAAGAAAGAGAGAAAGAAAGAGAGAAAGAAAGAGAGAAAGAAAGAGAGAAAGAAAGAGAGAAAGAAAGAGAGAAAGAAAGAGAGAAAGAAAGAGAGAAAGAGAGAAAGAGAGAAAGAGAGAAAGAGAGAAAGAGAGAAAGAGAGAAAGAGAGAAAGAGAGAAAGAGAGAAAGAGAGAGAGAGAGAGAGAAAGAAAGAAAGAAAGAAAGAAAGAAAGAAAGAAAGAAAGAAAGAAAGAAAGAAAGAAAGAAAGAAAGAAAGAAAGAAAGAAAGAGAGAGAAAGAAGGGGGGAGCACACAGTGAAAGGAAGACAGATGGGCCTATCAGTTATGTATATTGTGACCCACCTGCCAGTCACATCCCCATGGGAATGTGGCATAATAAATACTGAAAAATGGAAAGTAGGAATTAAACTTAAAAAAAACCCAAACCCTCTGCAACAACCAAACATATTGAACAAAGTAAATTGTCTGGAAGGGAGAAGTGTAATAAAGATTTTTTAGGAGCATATAAATCAAAATTTCAAAAGAAATTTGCCAAATGGAGTCTCAGCTCATGTGCAGTTAGTGGCAGGAGGGTGTAAATTGTGGATCTAGGGAGGATGATTGCCAGCACGCCTAGGTATGAGGGGGCTGATTCAATAAATATTCATGATGGCAGCACGTACGCTCTGAGCGCACACCCTACCCCAACAAACCCAGCTCAGCTGAACTTCACCCCCCACCAGCAGACTCTGTATGCTCTTGCATTGCCTTTAGCTGAGTCTCATTGCTTTTTGTGGTTTTGTGTGTGCTCGCATGTGTGTGCAAGTACAGATGTGTGAGCCCAACCCCTGCAGACCCTATCTGACTTACTCCTCTTAGCCCTATATCATTACCTGACCTCCACTTGGCAATTACACTTGGCAATAAACTCAGTCATGAGACTTCTAGACCATCTAAAACAATCTCACAGACTGAAACATACTTCTTGCTCAGATCAGGAGTAATCACAACCCGTTCTTTCTATGATGAATAAGCATTTCATGAAAAACCTTGTTTCCTTTCTCAAACAATGTCAAGTCCAGAGGATCATCTCTTGCTTCTGTTGCACATTTTCTTCACTCCAGCCTTGAAAGTGTTTCTACAACCTCATGGAAATCCCATCTACAACCACGTGTTTCTCTAGACTCTAGAATCTCCGAGATAATTCTGCATTACGACTATTTGCTTCACAGACAAACCCCAGCTTGCTCATAGATCTCTTGTAGAAAAACATTTTCCCCTTGGTTAGGGACCATTGTGAGTTCAGAACACCAGCACCTGCCTACTTCTTTGTTGTAAAATCTCACATTGGTCAATGAAGTGATTCTTCCCTGCAAAATCCTCTCACCTATTGAACCAGGACGGGTGTACTGTGGCAGCGACACTGTTTTCTGTTTTCCTTTTCCCTTTCTGATCACCTTTCACATCTCTGAATGCATAGTCATCCTCTGCTTGCTGTCCCCTTCCTGTCATTGGAGTCCTTCTCCTTTTCCTCCTTTCTCCTCTCACCCTTTCATTTGCCCATCAGGGATATATGCAAATGAACTCTAATTCTAATTTAAAGGCCTCTTTGATGTAGGCCCTGTCTAACAAGTAAAAAACCCCTAACAGTATCTGACTTAGTTTCTGCTCTGACCTTTTCACTGCTTTTAACCTCAAGAATTCTTTGTCTTCACATCACACACAGGGAGACAGGGCTGGGATTATTTAACTGTTTCTGAAATATGTGAACTGAGTTAATTATCTGAGAGAAAATATTAGTGGAAAGGTTTTCTTATCTTTCAGAGTAAAGAAAAAAATAAAACCTTCCAAAGGATGAGAAAAGTGTGGTTTAAAAAATGTTTTTGCTGTTACTGGCTACTCATACCACATGTGGGGGGACTTGCTGGGGGCTCACAGAATCTGAAGAAGCCCAAGAACTAGCAAAATGGAGGTGGTCTCTTAGCATGGTGGTCCACCTGGCTTATTAACTATCATCTGGCTGCGCAGCAGTGGACAAACCCAACTCTGACGACATCCTCTCAAGAATTGCTTAATGAGGTCTAAGTCGCCACATAGAAATAAATACCTACACTTGTTCCCATGCTCATTACACAGCTCTTTCCTCATAATAATTGCTATTTGTTATTTTGTGTAGTTATTTTTCACTCCAAATGTTACTATGATACTAATTTAAAATGTTGAGGGATTTCACTAATTCTGCATGAACCCTGATCCAAAATCAGTAAAGTAAATCCAATCAAGTCAAATATATCTCTGAGCTATTCACTTGCACATGAGATATACCTGCACATGAGAATGGTCCCCACTACCTGCACCACACTGGGGTCCTGAATTTGCCATGTGTTTTGAATATTTGGATGAGAATTTGCCCTAGCTGGCTTTTGGGCATTGTCCTTCCACAGAACTCCACCATGAAATACAAGGAGTTAAGTATCAACCATTCTATAATAGTGACAATGTTTAATACATATGAAATCTGGCACTCACACACGTCCTACAGCAAGCACCTGAGATGACCACAGACAGCATTTTCTCCAGTAAAAGGAATAGCTTAAACCTCATGGTTTAACTCAAGGCTCATCAATGACTTTGGAGAAGATTGACAGAGCCAGATACAGAAATTGATGAATTTTACTGGGAAGTAGTATACGAACTTTACTGGGAAGTCTGTAAACATAGAGAATGACATTATATATTATATGAAATATGGGCTACTTGAGTGAGGTGTTTTCTAAGATAGAAATTGACATGCAAAGTGATCATCAGTTGAAAGAATCGAGACCATGGAAAAACTTTGAAAAGGAATTAAAAGAACAAATACATGAAGTGCAGGCATGGAAACAACTCTTCTTTTGTGAAGGCTGAATTGAACAGGCTGATATTTCTTTTGTCCTTAAGCTTGCTTGAGCTTTGGGGATCAAAGTTGTATGGGTTGCACTCTTACCTTTTCAAAACATGAAGATCATCCATTCTATAATGTGTTTTGAAAGTTAAAGAGTTGCTGTGCTTGTGACTCTCCCTCGTTTCATACGGTTTGCGAATTATCATTTCTCTTTGCTTGATCTTTCATACATAATCAGACATTGCAACAGGAAGTGAGACCTCATCCCATGTCAGCTGACAGAGAAGGTTCACGCACCCATCTTCAGTCTGCCTCATAGCAGGTCTTTCTTGATCATCCCCTTCAGTGTCTCTCAGTTATGCCAGGGTGTCTCTGATGAGACAGGCAGCTTGTTGCATCTAGGGAAAAGGTGGCCCATAAAAAATACTCACTAGTGCTCCACAAGCCAATGGTTTCCCTATTGAAGCAGAGTGATTTACGGGTGATGTGTGCAACCTGGAAGATTAATCTAAGTATCAGCCTGACAGTTTTCACACTGGAGAAGAATAAAATTGATGGATGAAAAATATAAAAATATGTGTTGCATATTTAATATAATTTCAATCTTTCAAAAGATATACCTAGGAAATCTATATGCTCCTTCCTTCGAAGAAAAATATTATTTGATCCTTCTCTAAACCACCGGTACTGCAGTATGGACACCAGAGATACATAACTTTATTAATTAGTACTGTCACTGGGACATAAAGGACTAATGCAGAAGGTGAGGTCCAATCATCCCACATCTCTAGGATTCTACAATTAAATCCTGATAGTCAGGAGACAATACAAGGTGGGATCCTCCAAAGATATTTAAAATATAAAGTTGTAGGACTTAGCAAGCAACCCCACAGGAAAATAAATAAATAGATAAATAAATAAATAAATATGGGTTATCAAACCTTTGCATTAAGAAAGAGTTTTACTGAAGGAGGGTGAGAAAGTAAGAGAGGAACAGGAAATAACACTTTCAATGTTAATACAGTAGTAGGCTAATACAGCAAACTCAGTGACTTTGACCAAGGGCTGAGGATGAAAAGTATGAGGTAGTAGAGCTCTGTCACATTTACTCTTTATTCTCAGGAAACAAGAGGAAAAGACTATGCCTCATATTTTATTGACTTTAGAGTCCATAAAGTGCTTCTGCTGCACAGAGCAACACATCCTTTTGCAGGTCTTCAACCAGCCCTTGCCATGCATTGAAAAGCATGGATCAATCCACACGCTATCCCATCTGAGAAGTGTGTCCATCTCAGACTGGATTTGTCTATGCCGTCAGGCCAAGTTTTTCCTGGTATAGTCTTCACAAACCCCAAGAAGAAGATCCAGTGGTCAAAAATATCCTTGGGATCTTGTTATGGGCATTTAGTTGTTCTGTAGTTTGTTGTCTTCTCCATTGCAATTCTAGTAGCATTAACTCAAGGTACAGAAATATTCAGACAGCTTTACACGCTATTTAATCTTTTATTCACTATATTTGCAAAGGCAATGAGAAGAAAAGAAAATGCACTTCCTCAGAAAGACAATCAATGTTGCATAAAAGCTAATAATATTTTCACATACACAAAAAGAAAACTATGAAAAATATTTTTAAAAATATTCTCAGGGGAAACATATTACTCATGTTTACAAACTGGACAGTACTCAAAATTAAAGCTGAACAGGTGATTTGTAATTTTATTCCTCTTTTCTCCCCTTTTCCCTCTTTGTCTTTTATTATCTTTTTTTTTTTTGTTACCTGCATTCTGTTGATTATACAATAGAGAACACGAGAGTTAAAGGGGGTAATTATTGATCAGCTGAACGAAACACCGAACACCTCATTTCATTTAAAAAGTTAGTCTTAAAACTTCATTTTCCCCACTGTCATTTCTACCCTGTTTTGAGGTCTGATTCTGCAACTTTCTTCACATGATTGTTTTAACTGCTTCTCCTTGACTCAAAAGCCCTGTGAGATGCCAATCCAGCCTTCATCTCAGTTCCTTGGGGGAGGAGCCAGGCACCCTTCTGTAGAGAAAGCTCCACAAAAATGAGAGATGTCATAAAAAATGTTTTAGCTGCATCAGTGAAGGACTTATGGGGGCTTGTTTGCCCCATTTAATGAACTGCCTTACCTTCCCACTTCTGTCAGTGATGGTAACTATATTGCCTGTTTGCTTTGTTCTTTCATTCTTTCCTCAATGTTTATGTGTGAAATAGCCTCCTTCAGTTTGATAAATTACTGCGCCTTCCTCCTCCACTTCTTCCCAGTGTTCATAAGTGAACTAATCAAAACTGCAGGACTCAAGTTTGGGTTTTTTCCATTCTTGAGAACTGAGTTATTTTCCCTTCTGTCTCTGTTGTCTTTGTCTTCACAGCGCTTGTAAGTGGGGTCACCCAGGCAGCTTGCTGAATTGCCTTTTGCCATTGATCTGCTGGGTCATCAAAATTTGTAAGGCCTTTGCATTCACTTCAATATTGCACAGAGCCAAGTGCATTCTGTGTAACTGAAAAAAAAAAACAAACCACCAAATTAATATGTGGGGCTTACTGTTAATATGACTGTCCTAAAAGTTGTAGTGAAAGATCAAAAAGAAACATCACTTTTCCCCATTTTTCCAGTTTGCTTACTCTGTGCATTTAAAAGTTGTTTGTCTCAACTTTCTGGCACTACGGGCTGCTGGTTTCCCTTCCCTAGGTTCAGCAAAAGGAGTTTTAAATGAAACAGCAGTAGCAGAGTGAAAACAGAAAGAAAACAGGCCACTGACAGCATGCAGCAGGCGTAAAGAAACACCCGAGAGAAGGAGGCCTGCACCAGTATGGTCAAGCTCTCTGGGAAAACAGAAGTGCTGTTATTATGCAAATAAATAAAACTGGAAGAAAAAAGTGCTCGATTTACTTAGGCAACTGATTTGTTTGAAATCCACCCCAACCCAGTCGGCACATTTCTTGCAATAAATACTACGATAACTACCAGCACCGGCAGCGTTGTGCACACAGGTCACTCCAGGAGAACCACTGGGGCAAATAAAGGGGCTTCACATTCCCCGAGCCCCCCATGCCTGGAAAGGGCAACCCGTTGGACAGGAGGCCCACAAGCCATGGCGGTCCCGGTTAGTTTGGTTCCGTGAATTTGGATCGGAGTGACGGGAGCTTCAGTTGCCTTTGCTCCTTCCCCACCCAGCAAAGCTCCCTCAGTTCACAGCTTACGGACTATGACAGAGGTATGCTGGAGG
Organism: Heliornis fulica; assembly: GCA_013399135.1. Taxonomy (NCBI): domain Eukaryota; kingdom Metazoa; phylum Chordata; class Aves; order Gruiformes; family Heliornithidae; genus Heliornis; species Heliornis fulica. The sequence continues at coordinate 41,574 of VXBZ01006302.1, read as the reverse complement.
TATCTAGCTGGGGGATTAAGGCTTTGCAAACCTCTTAAAATCAGCCAGACAGCTCTAGAGCTCGTTAAAGCTTTTACCTCATTTAAAGCCTCAGTGCTCCCCAAAACTGGGCTAGCAAAAACATGCAGAAAGGAAATCTCTTCATCTCGCTGTAATAGAGGGGAGGCCTGTTCTCACTGAAGAAATCACTGGTGCTCCCTTGAAAAGTACAGGAGATATGGAGCGGGATGTTTGTGGCAACTTGTGTGAGGAAGGTGCTTGGGTGATAGCCGTCTCCTGTACATTGGGGAAATAACAGGAAAGGCTGATCTGGTTTCCTAGTAAGAAAACAGCGCTTCAACTGCAGCTAACACTGTGCCCAGGTACCTACAGACGGATTGCTCCGCACCTCATGTGAACAATTCCTCCCTGCACAATCTCCCAGCCTGATGCAAACTGCTGAATATTATCTTCCAACAACTTTTGTTGGCTTGATTTGTGTGCCTTACTGCATCCAGAGCTGGTTAGTGCACAGCTTAGCTATGGTGTGTCCATAATGCCTGGCGTGGTGGCCCTGGCAGGCCGACGTGGCTTGGCACGTGCTATGTAGCTGCCACAGATCCCCTTCCTGAGCTTGAGCTGATGGTGAGGAATTTATTTCTGCCTTATTGCCAAATTCATCCCTGGAGGGTGGCCTCGGAGATTGCTCTGGGACTTGGTGCTGCTCTTGTCTTTAGCACTGGTCATGGGCACATGTTCATGCCAACTGCACCATGCCAGCACACTGACGTTTCTGGGGTGCTGCCTGCTTGTCACCACCCTTCACTGGTGCTTGGTTTTAACTTCTGCAGCTGTTCTGTTGTTACATCATATCGTCCACATCCCACAGAAAGTGGGACTGCTCCTTTCAGTCCTCTCCTTGGGCTCTTAACCAGCAGTTGCTGCCAGGACTGCTCCTCAGGACTTCTTTCTGCTAAATAAGTCAGCTGGTGTAGCCTGTTATTTTCTTATTTGCCTTGACCCCTGTTCATCTTCTCTGTGCTGGTCTACAGCAAAACCTTGTACTGGAGGAGTGCTTTGCCCTGTGGAAGCATGCTATGCTGGGCCAACTTCAGGGTCACACAGAACAGTTCACCTTCCAAAAACTAATCATCTACCATCATGTTTTCACCTTTAAAAGAAATGAAAAATAGATATAAGAGCAGTTTTTATCATTTTGCAGACCCAAGGAAGCATCCCGGAGAACCTTGCACCACTCCAGGTGTACTGTCAACCAGACATTTACTCCCTAACCCACAAGCACAGATCTTGCTTACTTGGAGTATTTTCAAGGGAGCAGGAAATCAGTCTAGCTGTTGGGGTCAGGTGTTCAGGGGCACTTTCACTGCCCAGTCCACTGTAAAAATACTACAACCTGTATACACTCTTCATACTTTCTGCCTGGTACCAAGACTGATTTAAAAACATATAGGAAAGTAAAAATCACTTTTGGTTTAATTGAATTTGAAAACAATTTTCCTCTTCTCAATCAACCTGTTTACAATTAAATTTGAAATTATCACAAGTTACATTTAGCCCCAAATATAATATATGCAAACAGTCAAATCTAATTAAAGCAGTGCTTAAACAAACACACACTTGCTGTTGTTTTAAAGTCAAATGGGTGACATTAAGGAAGCCACTGCCTAAGCACCAAAACCCAGCTGTTATTGAAGCAGTAAAGCAGCTCTTGACAGGGATGGTCTTTTCTGCAGGCACCAAGAAGAGAATTTTTCTTCATTCCAGCTTACTTCAATGTCAGTCCCAAGTAACTGGCTCATGCAAACTTGAGAAAAGATGGTGAGCTAAAAAAAACAGGAGACGTTGTTATTCTTTTCCAGCTGAAGAATACAAATAATATGTAGAAGAATGTGAATTGCTATTTCTAAAATCTTAAATGCTAGGGATACCTATAAATGATCAATTCAGAAGTTTGAAATACAAGACTTGCTTGCTAAACTAACTTTCTTCCTCCTAACTGTGAAAACTTTCGTTGTCCATAACACAACGTGACAATCAGTCAGTCACCTTGACCACCACAGTGTGGCTGGAATCACACTGATCCCTGCTGCTGTTTTCAACCTCTCCCTCAGCACTTCCATCACCTTTGCTCTTTAGAAGTATTTGTCTGGTGTAAGATGTGCTTCTTGCCACAGTTTCTCTGACAAGAAAATTCCACATAACGCCCTAATTTCTGGTGGAGGAGCTTTTGGCTTTTATCTCCAGAATTGCAGGTGGACCTCAGAATCCACCACAGTAACTCCTGACCTTGTGGTCCCTTGATGGTCCAGGCTGGGACACCTGATCCTCTCCTGGCTCATGTGCCTGGCTGTCATCTGCATGGTTACCACATCTGGGATTGGTTGCCCTCACCCACAGCCAGGCTGCATGGGAGTTACCTGGACAGTCTCTGAAGCTCAGAGGTCTCCAGGGCTCTCACTAGAGACAGCACCAAAAGAACAAATTTATGGTGTAATGTGTTGAGCAATTTCAATCTGAGGGAACAAGTGGAGAAACTCCCTTGGAGTCAACACATGACCAGAGTAACAATGTAGCCTGTAGCTTTGTGATATAGGAGGTGAGGCCAGAACCTCATGTTTGAAATCCGAGTTGGACTAGGCTTTGATATACACCATATTTTGGGAGAGAGGGAAACATTTTTTGTCTGAGTTTGTTCTAAAGGAGACCCTGTGATTTAATTTTTTAAAATATGTATGGAAAAATATTATTTTTACTCCTTATTTTACATTTTAACTGAGAAAAACATTAATCTACTGAGGATGTTGAATCCTTTCTGGTCAGTAAGAACTTATTCTCAGGGGGTTGTTTAAAAAAAACCTGAATGGTTTTCTAACAGAAATGTCCATTAAGAAATTACATGTTGAATACCTTTTTCCGGCACCTCACTCTTAAATCCTGTTAAGACTTAACAAGACTCAGTTCTGCAGTGGACCCATCACGCTAGGAGATCAAATTATGAAGGTCTCAGTCAAGAAAAGGTAGTTCGGAGGTTGTTGCAAGCAATTATCAACACAATCAAACCAGCAAATTAATTCACACTGTGAATTAATTATCTTCAGCATCACTGGCAGCTCTCTTTGACTTTGTATTTATGTCATTACCATTATTATAACTTGCTTCCATTTGAACTCTTCTTGACTGAGTTTGACTTCTAAGGAGCATCTTTCCATATTCCTAAAATTCCATCACTAACTAAATCCCTGAGAAATGAATGGCACTTGCACACATAAATCTCAGTGTTATCAGCTCTTCAGAGCTTATTCCAAGCCTTCTGGCAGTTAGCACATTTCTTAGAGCTTCAGTTCCAGGAATAAATTACTTACATATAAATTTCAACTTTAATTTAAAGAAAGGAAAGCTTCTAGCTCTTAGGATTGTACAGAAAAGCTTGAAATAAAATAACTATTAAAAGGCTTAGATATTATATGGCAAATAAAAATGGCCATAAATGATTACTTTAAAATACCATATTATGTTCAAGTAGGTCTCTTGATTTTAAGGGTCTTGGTAGGTGACATCTGGACGGACATTTCTGCTGGAAGCTGTTGGTCACCATCTTCTAGCATATTCTGTGTCTGCCATTAAAGGGGGGGTGCTATGAATATAGTACTCACCTATTTTTACATTTGTAAAATTTTTATCAATGACCTACAGTGTTTATTTACCAAAACCTGAAGTTAAATCCACCACATCTTGTTCCACAACAGTCTTGCTTTTACTATTCCTGGAGTCAGCATTGTAAACTGAAATGTTTCTCTTTTTTAAAATATTCCCTCTCCCTAATACCAACTGATTCTTCTGTTCTGCATCTTCTTTGAATTATTTCTGCAAAGATATGTTGTATTTGAGGAGGATAGCTCAATAGACAGAAGAAATGTACCAGGACATTGACTTGTAACACTGCAAGGATTCTGTTTTCTCTCTCCTTTGGTGTCTCTTCATTGTCCCAGTTCATTCCCATTGTATGTGATGCAGCAGCAAAGTATCTTTGGCATCATTTACAGCCTTTGTCCATCTTGGAAGTGACAGAGATATCTCTGCTCATTCTGTGTCATAATTTGTTTCTTGGTTATTGTTCACCCAATGGCAATACTGAATTGGAAACAGGCCTTTATTTAGTAGAACTCAGAAGTCAAACCTGAGGCATATTTCGCTTCCAGGTGTCAGTTTATCATTCAGTGAAAAAAACCCTGATCTTTTCAAATATTTTCCTTCTGCATTATGCACTTTTGTTCTTTAAAATATTAGCTTGCTGCCCGGCACTGCAAATACAGATGTGCTTTGAATGCCAATTCATTCAGACATCTACATCAGCAATAAAATTTGAATTCATGCTTCTTAAAACTACACCACATAACTTGAATTTGTATACAATTTCCACCCTCTCTATCGTGCGCAATTTACCACACATATGTGAGAGTAAAATGTAAATCCAAAGGAGTTCTCAGGCTGCTTAGAGGCTTATAAGATTTGCCAGTGCTATTTTAGATACCAACAGATGGTTTTCTGCCACTTTTTGTTAAATGGGGCATGTTCTGGCCAGAGCTGAGTTCACAAAAATCCTCAGTGACTTCCTACCTGTATTCCTACCTCTTTTTAGCTTCATGAAATTAGGATCAGCCAAACCAAAACTAATGTTGGGACTTTTGAAACCTCTACCATTACATGTTTAATTTCCCGCTGAAAGTTCTGCAATTTCATCTTTATTCCAAAATGAAATCTTCAGCATTTTTATTTTACTTTGTCCTTACTGCTGCATTTTTCAAGTTTACCCTTGAAAATACCATTTTTACCACTCTTTTTGTTGGGACTAGGTAAGGGACTAACATCCAAGTAGTAGTACTATTACTAAGACCCTAAAAAGATAATTTGCAAATTTTGGTCCAATGCTCCCTTGACAGATCTACTACAGACATCAGCTGGCAACACCTCAGTTTCCTGAAGCCTTTTATGAAGTTAATGTTTAATGCTCTTGGCACTGATGTTTTCCTCAACAAAAATCAGACTGAAGCTCTCAGCTCATGTAAGCTAACAGCATTATTGCCAGATCTGACTACAGATCAATCTGAAGATCTGTCCCTCTTTTATTTGAAGTTCCTAATAACAAATCCACTCTGTACATCATTACCTACACTACTTTGTACAGTACTGTTTGTAGCACCAAAGACGAAAGCACGACCAGAAGTCATCTTGTCGCTAACGTGTCATGAGTCACCATTTGCAAACTTTTATTATGTCCAGTGTATCTTCATATCCGAACAATCCAAATGAACTGTTTCTTAATTCTCAGCAAATCAAAGTCTTGCAGTAAACTTTCCAGCCTTTGATGTTAATTTTTTTCCTGGCAGAAGAAAATGATCTGGAGATCAGTGTGTTACATCTGCAAACATAGCGAGGCATCCAGCAAACAGATCGGCTGTGTTGGGTAACCAGCTCCCACCTGGGCTGGTGGGATTGCTATAAAATCTCATGCAGTGAGATGCACAAAAACCAGTTCAATGAATCGTTCCATTTGGATAAGAGTTGGTGTTTGCAACAACAGTTTACAACTTCAACATCACCATCACTTCTCAGCATGTCTTCACTTCCATCAGGCATGCTATGATTAGCAGAAGCTGTGAGCTCACAGGTATCCTTTCTTTGGAAGAAAATGACTAAAATTGATTTTAAGTTGCTTTTTAGCATAAAACATGAAAACAACTATCTGTTAGTTTCAAATAAATTCATTTTCCTTGCAGAATCTAAGATGGACCTTTTCTCCATCTACCAGGGGAGTTCCTTGATAAAACTTAGAATTAACATAGAATGATTCATGAACTCATGAGACAATGGAACCAAAAAAGGGAAATACCTGAACATTTATATGTAATATAAATATTTTTGATAAAACACCCATTGGACCAATAGTAAATTGTGCTGGTTTAGAGGTAAACCGGCAGGAGAAATGGACCCACCACAAGAGAGATTATAAGTCAGAGTTACAATTTAATGAAAGATATTACCATACAAACACTGACACAAAGAGAACAACCTGCTTTCAACTCACCAAAACCCAGCAGTAAACCCAGTGTCCCAGGGCACAAGCCCAAAGGGGTTTGTTAGCCCCGGTGCTGAGATCCACGTGGCTCTCCCAAGTCCAAAGCAAAAAGAAGTGAAGAGTCCGTTGCTGCAGATGACGGCTGTGGCCCGGCCAGAAACGATGGTTGTAGTCTGGTCGAGAGCGATGGCTTCCTCCTGTCGAGGTTCCGCTGCTCCTCCCGATCCAATGAAGAGAGTCTTAAGGTCTTCTGAGCCCTGTTTGTATATCCTCAGGGAGCACCCAGTCCCTCCCCCAGGGCGGGGACTCACACAATGGGTAATTAACTGTGAGTCATGGGGTATGGTTGGACCATTGATGGCCCATTAGCACCCACGCCCCCTCAGGCTGAGTGTGAAGGTGCTAACGACTTCCTGGACAACTGTTGCAAATGGTCCATTATTCTTGAGGAATGAATAGAGGGTGTAGAATACACAGCCTTGATCACCCCCACACAGTGATAACTGGTGTCTCTTGCTGAACTAGGACATAAATATAGATACTGAAGGGATAGAGAATAAAGGATTAAGGCTACTGCATTAAAAAAAAAAAAAAAAAGCCAACGCATTTGAAGCAACATTAGTCCAGGCTCTCCAGGGGTAATAAAAAATCTGTTCTTGGCCCAAAATCTTAGAGAAATGCACTTGTCATTTTGTCATATGTACTTTGACAGAAAGGTCAAAAGAAGAATTTATGGGAATAGTACAGTCATTAATGTGTGCTACAGAGAAAACGCGATCAATCAAACCACAACCCACTGCAAGCTCCTGAACTCTGTTTTCTTCTTCTGTTTCAAATCAAAAGCCTTATATAACGCAGTGCTTTCCTGCCTTCATCATTTGAAACAAAGTGGCAAAGATAACAATTTTTTCTAAATCCACAGACTCCAAGTAACATTTTGATGACATTCTCTATCCAAAAGAATACATTTTCCTGTTTTTCCTTGAACCATGACATATTGCCACTTTTAAAAGGTCATTTCAACTAACATTCAGGAGTACAAGAGAGAGACTTGTACTCTTGTAAAACATTGCAGAGATTTGATTATTGTTCTACTTCTCAGAAGACTGAACCACCAAGCCAGCTATGTCTTCCTCTTGGCTCTTCTGATCCCAGCCATTTTTCAGCAATGGCCTGATTGTCAGAAACTGCAAAGGGTCTGTAGCAGGGATGAGCTGAAAGTCATTTTGTGTTTACAATCCTAATGACTTTTAGCAAGCCAAGGAAACTCTTGATTCTGGGACTCTATGAAGAGCAAAGAGAATGAGCTTTTATTTGGGACAGAGAGCGATGGCAGAACTGCACCCTCCTTCCTAAATTTGTCTGATCAGTAAGTAGACATGTGTCAGGGAGATACCTTTAAGATGAGAGGGTTTTTTACTGCTAGAAATGTAAACCCATTTGTTTAAAAACCTCTCGACAGAAAAAGACCTGTCATGAGAGTGGTAAAGTTGATCTTCAGTAAAAAGAAACTGTATTTTAAAAGTTTCTAAGTGATTAAGGACCACACTGATATTTGCTGTTAAACTTTCCCCCTCTAACAAGTAAGCTTATTAATAAAAAATTTGAAACCTGGTTCACAGCCACCCACTGGACTCCCAGCATGAGAAGTCCAGTGGCTTTTTATCCAGACCAGCCAACAAACACCATTCACAAACACCGTATGGAATTGGCTTTCTATGCCAAACACACTAACAATGACAAGTGCTAGTCTGGCAGTCTTTTGGGCGATATATAGCCTCCACCGAAGAAGAGCACAAAGAATTGGTGGGTAATTGCTTCTTTCAGGTTCATACGGGAGGCCGAGGATGCCAGTAGCTCCTGTGACAGAGAGGAAAGGCAGCATGTCTCACCTATTCTGGATTTCCAGGAAGGTGTCATAATAAAAGTGGGAGCCTGAGAAGGGAGGTGAGGAACAGAATCCTTCCTTCTTTCCCATCTTTGATACCATGCCTCAGGCAGTGAAGAAAGGGGATGATGGAGCTGCTGTGTCTAATAGATTGCTTTGTCTCAAACTCCACTGCACTGGGGAGCTCACAGTCTCTCCTTTCTCAGGGGAGCACAGCTCTATCTGGCCAGTCACTCTGTGAGGAGATCAGAGATGTTCAGTCAGGGACATGCATATTGAAGGATGATTCAATGACTCAAGCCAGATTTATAAATTTGGTGCTTTAAAAAAACCACCAAACCAAAATAAAGCCCCAATCAACAACATAGCTAAAGCCACACTTGCGCTTCTGGAAATAAATTCAGTGGATAGGTCAGATGGAGATGATGAGTATATCAAGCTCTCAAATGAATAAAAGGCTTGTTGTAAGGTATTCCAGATAGGCAGGTATGGAAAAAAACCTGTGGCAGGGACACCAAAGCTTCAGAAGAGGGTTGTGTTTTGAATCATTGTGGCCTACAGCAGCACAAAAATACATAGCTCACTTTTCAAGAAAGAAGGATTAATGAGGGCAAGAGCCCTAAGGTTTGAGAAAGGCTTTTTACCTGCAAGATATGATGAAAAAAAGAGAGTTCAGCATAAGCTGGGAATGAAAACATGGGAACATGGGACTATTCATGCGTCAACAAATGGGCTGGGAACAGCTGCTGAGGAGCAGCTCTGCTGGAAGGATCTGGAGGAGCCTGATAGATGCCAAACTCAGCCAGTATCTACAGAGCAACTTAGCAGACATGAAGGTTGACAGCACTCTGGGCTGTATGAACAGGAGCATGTCCTACAGTTTGGAGGAAGGGAATGTTCACCTTTATAGAGGCCTAGTTTTGTGAGCCCCAGCACAGGACAGACATGGACAAGCTGGAGGGGATTCAGATGCAGGGGTGCTGCGGGATGAAGCACTTGCACCAGTAGGAAATGGGCTGAGTCAGCCTGGAGAAAGGATGACATTTGGCTACACTTAATAGTACTGCTGCCTACTAGTTCCTACTAGAGGTCACCAAGAAGATGCAGCTGAGCTCTTCCAATGCATAGTGGTGCATGGGGAGAAGATGAGACAGAACAGGCAAAATTGCAGCAAGAGAGATTTAGCCAGGGAGTAAGAAGGGTTTGGTTTGGTTTTTTTTTTCCATGAGGACAACCTGGCAGCTGAGCAAGTTGCCCTGAAAGGCTGTGTCGTCCTCATCCCTGGAGACCTTCAAGACCCATGAGGACACAGCCTTGAGCAGCCTGGTTTGGCCTCAGAGTTGGCCCTAATTTGGGCAGAAGTTTGGAGTGGTGACCTCCAAGGTCCAACATGAATTATTCTGTGATTCTAAGTTAAAGGATCAGTGAATCATACCAAACCTTGATCTTGAGCCCTATGAAAAAGTTCTAGTAAAGGTTATATTAAAGTAAAAATCTTGAGTGCAAAAAAACCTCACTAGCCTCTCATTCCAGGACTACATACACAAATTTCTATTTGAACTGAATATACTAAGAAGCAACAAGTGAACAGAAATGAGCAATACCTGCTGCCTCTCAGCCTCCAGTTTAAACTTTCCCAGATGCCTAGGCTAGAGGTTACAAACAGGTACCTTCACCATGGGGAAAATACCTTCTGCTTTTATTCCCTTTGAAAACACCTCCACTGAAGCTGCTTCAAAGCCTCAAAATGCAAAAGAGAGACTTGGCAGGAGAAAGTGAAGATGTCAATGCTTTCCTAGAGAAAGAAAATGCCTGGCTTCTCTGGTCTTTATAGCAACAATATTTAAATATGATTATTATTATCAAGAAAGCATATAATCCTGGGTGAATCTTTTATCTTAGCTTACTCTTGTAACTCATTTTAAAGGCTGTACTTGGTATTATTATGTGCAAGGTCTTTATTGCCATTTTGGAAAGGTCTATGGTTCACACTCCTTCCTGGTATAAATCTACTGGCTCACACTAACAAGAACAAGTATGTCTCTAAGCCTATGACCAAAGAAACAAAAAAGATTTTCTTTAAAGTTGCGCAGCGAGGACCGCATATTTATGAGAATATACCACTTTGAGGATTATTTATCACAAGAAACAGACTTCCCAGGCTGCTGAGCAACTTTATTACAAGGGGATACACACCAGCCTATTTCAGTTACACACATTTCTCCCACATTCTAACAGGGCTAAAATGTTGTGTTGAGCCTGTGTTTGGCATGCTAAGCCATCAGGAAAATCCACAGCACTGTGGTGCAACTTCACTGTTAGATGTGCTCCAGTTGCCATATGGTTCCTACTTGCTTTTTAAACTGACCTTTCACAGAAGTGCCTGGGTCAGGCTCTAGGGGTGAATTTCAGGGACAGACGATGGGCTATCTGAAGGAGCTCTTAATACCCCAGGTTACACCATCTTCCCAATGCAAACACAGAGGCATTTTCCATGGGAAAAAAAAAAGATTTTCATCCCATATTCAGACAGCCAATCTTTTGTAAGGACCTGTGCTGGATCATCAATGATCTTGAGTGGGAAGGAGAACACCACACCAACACACTTTCCCACTTTAGAGAAACTAATACAACTGGATACCTTCCCCTCTGTGCTATAGTAAGCCTGGTTTAATTGCCCACATGTGAGTATGGGTGAGCAAACAGATCCTCTGGTTTATATTCTAGGAATTTATACAATTACAGGTGTTTCTCATGGAAAGTAATTGAATTGCCTTGCTGCTTGTAAATTTGAGTCACGAAGTCCTTATTTATATGAATAGGTCTGCTAAAGCATAATAGGAGCTGCCTATGTGTAAGGGGCTAGAAAAATCCCCGCCTCTACGCATCTTGAGAAGTGCAGCTTACACTGCAGTTACTTAGTCTGAAACACTGGTCCTTTCAATTTATATTAGACTGTGCAATGTTGCGCACCACCAAAAGGGAAGGCAGAGGAGGGAGCAGATGTCACCACTTCTGATTTACATTGCACTTTGTGTTCTCACCCCTCCTGATAGAGAAACTCCACAAATTACCAGTTAAACTGGCAGCGTATTAAAGTCACATGCAAATAGCTATATCCACTTCAAGGCTGAGAAGAATCAGGCCCTCATGTCTCCTACTAATCAGGCTATGTATCAGGTATCCTCTTGGCAGCAAATGGATCATGTAACAAAGACAGTACATGCCTAGTATCTGAGATGAAAAAAAGGTAATAAAGCTCCATTTATATCATGTATTGGCCCTTTTGGACAGTCTTTGGAGCATTACTGAAGTCAGTCCCATGTGCTAGTTGCCTTTTGAAGACCTTCATCTATTTGAAGCTTTTCAAACACTTTTGAAAGAATGTCTACAAAGTCCTGCAAATGCCAAGAGCAGTTGATTTAACACGACTCTAACTAAGGCAAAATGAACTGAAGCAATTTCTCTTGTCCCTGCAGGTACAGTGTTGAAATATTTTATCTGAAGTCTTCAGAACTATCCCATTGAAAATATCTTTTAAGAAGCTTCAGTCTCTTCACACATCAAAAAAGTGTGCAGTGTATTTGGAGGGAGGGGAAAAAATCCCTAAAATCAATGTTGTTATTGCAGTCCTAATAGGCTCTGCCATATTCTAGGCAGTCTAGTTTTGATAGCGGCAAATTTCATTAAGATCTATCCTGAGACACCACACAGTTTCAGGACTCTTTAGAAGTCAGAGTTTCCCTTCAAAAACATTTCAAGCAAAGGCTATAAAAATACTACTAGGGGTCTTTTCCTTGATCGCAGTGGTACCTCTGGGACAGGAGTTATTACTACCTTTGTAGTTTGGTAATAAGGGGCTACTGTCCATCCTTTAAAGTGATTTGAGCCAGACTTTAATTTGTTGCATTATAATGCGGTGTGTGTGTAGTCTGTTTGTTGTCTCTGTCTCCTCCCACATACGTGTCTGTCAAGATGTTTCTGCTGATACTGTATTTTGTACATTTTTAAAGGAGCCTGTCAGGTAAGGATGTGAAGAATACAAGAAGAAATAGTCACAAACATCTAATCTTCATAAGAATGAAGTAATTTGCAATTCATATGATTGAATATATATAACATAGTCTAAAGTACAGTATGTGCATTCCTACAAAGCACCCGGTGCATAGGGAATGGGAATTGCTGAGAAAACTTTAGAAAGTCCCGTTAAAAAATAACAGCTTCTAGGAAGAATAGGAGCAGTCTGCAAAGAGTGTGTTCTCATCCTGGAGGGCGAGAGAAGTTGTTATGAATTTACATCATCTTAGCAAGATGAAGGCTCCCACAGAAGAAACAGAGAGCAAAACCCATTCCTTTCCAGAAAGGGCTGTTTTGAACCCCTTTTATTTTTTTTTTTAAGTAGGTAGCTTTCAGTCAGACTGTTGACTGATCATTGTTATATTGTGCTTTCCTAATGCTGCAATAACTATCTGTTGTGGGGAGATTAAATCCCATAAAAAAATTGGTACCCGCTCGTGGGGCAGGTTGGCTTCAATACTGCAGACTCCAAAAGAAAAGAAAACCATTTACTTCAGGAATAAACGTGGGCTATTCAAGAGCTGTGGGTCATGGGGGATTAGGCTGAGCCTCCACCCCCGTCCCCACAACACCTGCTGCCCCACCACCGTCACCAGTGGGAGGAGAAGAGGGGACACAGGCAGAGAAGCCCATTAGAGAATTAGCCCATTTTTCTCTCAAGTGTGGGGGTTTTTTGTGTGTGTGAAAATTGTGCTCATTTTAGCTCTTGAGTCCTCACTTGGTCATTCCTGGGGGCATTCCCCAACCTGTCCCACTGACAGAGCTGCAGAGGCTAGAGAGACAAAAGCAAGTCTCCTGGGGAGAGCTGGCTGATAGAAGAGCGAGCTATGTAATCAGGCTCACAGGGACTTGAGCAAATGTATAAGGAGCAGCTTTCCACAGCCATTTTCTGCCATATTTGGCCAGAAGCTTGTGGCTAGCACAGGCCTTGTCTTAGAAATACCAATTTCAAGGTGGACTCAGCACAAAACGCACATGAGGGTGTGCAGGCTGGCACTGCCCGCGCTCCCTGACAATTCTTGCAAACAGAAAGTGGTTTATAACCAAGGGAGATTGGTTTATCCTTGCATGGCACACTTGGCTCTTGGAAGTTCATCTCTCTCTTCCCTAGGTATTTCCTTCTTACTCTGCAGCTCCTTTTCCATCTAGAAAAGCTGTGTGACTCTGAATGTAATGTCTACTCTTTTTCTCATTAGACTTTCCCATTTATTTATTCCATGTGTTTATTACTCCCTGCATGAAATAGCAGAGCTAGAGGTCCCTCATGTCTGCATTATGTTCTCCGTTTCCTATGAAAAATATTACTCTAGCAACTCATAACTCCTTCTCATAATGATGAAAACCTGTCTCAATTAACTTCCGCATATCCTATTTTTCAAAAAGGACAAAGCCATTTTCCCACCTGTCCTCACACCTTTCTTTTCTTACTGTTGCTCTGACATGGCTTATTCTATATTACTTGCAGGGAATTATGGCCTGCTTGGAGCTAAACCTCCACCACTGAGCACAAGCTCTAAAGGGACTCTCATGCATATGACTTGGTCCAGCATTTACCATTTTCAGTCATGGCTGTAGCTTTAGGGGATTAACAGCTGCAGGTGAAGGGGAAGTCAAGGAAGGTAAGGTTAAACAAAATTAAAAAGGGTTCCCAGACTAAAACACCTTGCCAACATTTCTGGTGGAGGAATGAAATATCACATTAAGGCCGCAGTCAGCAGAGAGTGCAGGCCATCTTCAGCCCCAGGTACTTGCCAAGAGCTCCTATAATTTGTGTGTCAATCCACAATTACACAATTACACAATTACAGAATTACAGAATCCCAGAATGTCAGGAGTTGGAAAGGACCTCGAAAGATCATCTAGTGCAATCCCCCTGCCAGAGCAGGGTCACCTGGGGTAGGTCACTCTGAAGAGGCAAAATGAAAAGGCAAGGCATTCACCAAGGACTAGTTATGGTCATAGTGATACAGTGAGTCAGGAAACGCGTGCAAGGCTGCTGTTCTGTGCCACCCTTATCTCCAGGCAGCACCAGCAGGGAGCTCTCAAAAAGAGAGCATCCCATTTGGGGCTAAGCTCAGTAAAGGTGGGTTTAAATGGATGCTGTACAAATAGAAAGCAGAGAAATGGGAAAGTGCACAGCACCAATGACTCCTTCATAACCCTCTCAGATACTTTCCCTCTGCTCTCAGATGAGATGTTAACATGATTCAGATGGAAAAACAGAAATTTCATCAAAGGGACAGCCAGAGTCTTTTTGGAATGCAACAGACAGCATCACTAGCCTACCTTTTTTGGTTAACTGTGGGGAAAAAAGCAAAACAATGCCCAACTTTTATTGCAGCAGACCTCGAGTAGGTCAATATTAGCACCTAGCAGAAATGACTTTAGGAAGCTTGTTTTGTGCAGGTTGAACTGTCAGGAAAACTGTATTAAAAGCCTAGGAACCAGTTGTTGGATTTGTTTCTGTTGTTTCAGATGCAGGGGTGGAGGGGTGTCTGTAGGAATAGCTGCTGAGAAATAGCTGTCAGTGAACTGACTGGAACAGAAAACATTGCATTAAAGAGCGGCAATTTTTTAAGACATGTCTTGAATTGTTTTGTCATGCAATTTTGCTAAAATTATTTGCTACCTACCTAAATGAAAATTATCACAGTGGGAACCCCATTTTTTCATTCATCTTTTTAAAAGAAATATATTGTATCATTTTTTAACATACTATTTTCTGTATCTGTTGCAAAGTCAATTACAAGTGGGAAGCTGTATTTTCTTTTAATCAGCTCTAAAAAGTGAAGTGATGAACTACACAAGCAAATGAAATGCCACATTGTGCATGTAATTGAAAATTTATTTTACAGTCAACTTGTGGTAAATGGCAAGTCTATATAGATTGAGAGCAAGGAAAGGCCACTCCATCTTCAGATCCTCTTTAATTTTACTCGTGAAATCGCCTCTTAGCAATTCTTTAGTGGTTTATCTAATTAGATATATTGATTCTTTTTATATTTTTTTGTAGCAGGAAGAAAAATCATGCTCTTATGAAGCAATTATGAGCTCAGCAGAAAGGCTTAACTATGATTATGTCAACAGTTTAGAAGTAATCTATATCCAAATTCAATGGAGGATTTCATTTACCTAGAAAATATCCGAGTCGAAAACAGCTTGGTGAGGGCATTAGTGCAAACCCAAATCTAGGATGGATTTGCATACAGTTGAGACAACTAGAAAAGAGGGTCCTTATCACTTTTATGAAATCAAGACGAATCACCAGAATACCCCAAACATACAGGCTGGCACCGGGCATTCTCTATTCTAGTACTTCAGTGTTTGAAGTGGGTTTCCATTTCATTTTGCTGATATTGCATCAGACAGGTTTGGAAAACCAGAGAGAAATAAACCACAATGCCACAGTAGTGGAGAATATTTTGCTGCAAGTTTTTTTTTTTTTTTTTTTTCCCTCAAAAGACAGTCTCCTGAGCCAGGCATTTGAATCATAAGGACTTCTGGGATAGGATTTTCACTCAGAGATCTCCATTCTTACGTGGATTAAGAGGATTAAAAACCATTAAATGACCATCCTCCAAGTCCCTAAAGCAGATTTGCCTTTTTCTATCCTCCTTCAACTGGGGCAGACTTGGGGGTAACAAAGTACTGCACAAAAGACTCCCTTAGCATGACAAAAGGTGAAACAATCCACTGAACTGCCAATGTACCAGACAATGAAGTCGGTGCAGTCTACTCAGCTCATTTTCATCAGAACAAATGGTATCAAACTTGGCAATGGCATTGTTCTTAAACTTGAACATGGGGCTCTTTTTCTCCCCTCTTCTTTTTTTTTTACTTTTTATTTTCCCATCCGAAGCTCAAGGTGTCATATTAATTATTTAAATCTTCAGAAGATTTCAACTGTATCCTCCAAGGCTCTGCTCAGTGCCAGAAGGTCTCCAATCTGCATTAGCTTTTGTTAATTAGAGCTGAAACAAGGACTTTGATCTCAATGAATATAATAACAACAAAAAAAGCAAAACTTCCTGTGTGATTTATCTTTTACCTATTTTCTGCCTTTACTGTTTTTCCACTCTATTAGACTTTGATTTACCTTGTATGAGTAACATTAAACAACTCGGGTACAAAAGAACTTAAACAGCTTCAAAAGCCTGACTGAAATGATAGTTAAATGCTACATGGAGTGATCCTGAGTCTTTAAACTTTGAAAGAAAATGACACAATTTTACTTTATTTTATTTTATTTTTGTACAGGGGGGGCTGGCTCGTGGTGGCGGGGGGTGGGGTTGGTTTGTACAACACGGATGCTTGTCTACTGATGTCAGATATCACAGGTTTTCCTGTTAGGATTGATCTTTCCTCATTAAGAGCCTTGTTTCTAGAGCTATAGCGCCGATAGAACAGAAGGCCAGTGATATTCTGCAAGATGTTCCTCACGCATCAGGCTTGCCCTGAGTTTGTAGCGCTGCTTAGATCCGAGGGGGTCACTGCCAGGGCTTGCCTTGTTAAAATTTTTCTCATTAACATTTATCTTATTGAATAGCTCTGAAAGGCAAATTTTTTAAGCCCAAAAAGAAAAACTAGCAAATTTTAGTGTCAGATGAGGTCTAGTTGTATATTCACTTGAGCAGGGACTTATCGTTATGGGCCCCTAATATAAAAAAAATAATCAAAGAATATCCAAAAATGCTGCAAGTGAAATCTACTTCTGAGGTTTGTGAGATACATGAGGGTAAATTTTCATTGTGATGGACAAAGAGTTGCACACACAGCCTTCACTAATAACAACGCACAGTGCTGAAAATGTGCCCTGTATCTTTTACATAAGGCTTACTACAGAACGGCACAGCCCCAGGAGACTGGTCACTCATGGTTTATCTCATTTTAGGAAGAATAAATTAAAGGAAGGGTATCTTGTGAATTCTGAGCAGAAAGTAGGAGAGCTGAAGTGAATAGTCTTAAAAATAATAGCTAAGAACTGTGATAACCTGCTGGAGGCACCAACTGAGACAAAGGAGGCTTGTCTAGAAAGGAAGGGGATTTTGTTGGTGAAGTTTAAAATGGACTCAGTGCCTGAAACAAGTGATGTGCTGCCAAGGTCTGGCTTCGTCCACGGGACCAGGACAGCCTGGGCAATGGTAGTACAGAACTCCTCTGCTCACATCACATGTGTGCTTCAGCTCCAGGTCTGCAAGCAAGTTGGGAATTCAATAATAGTCTGATCCCTCCCCTGCCAAAACCTGTAGCAGGCTCTAAATCAGCTGCAAGAGGCTCCCTGCCAGGTCCTGCCTCTCTAGAGAGGATCCCACTGGATTCCAGTGGATTTTTGACATGGTCATACATCCCCTGGCTGACCAAGACAATGTTTTTCCTATTTCTATGATATTTTTGCTTTCAAAACCATTTTGCATAGGTTGGTGGTGGCAGGTAACAGCCACGTATCTGGTCACACATTTTGTCAGGAGGGTGCAATGCAAGCGAGTTCAAATTAATGATGCAAACCATGACTCCCACTCAGTTTTCATTGTTGCTCCTTATGGAGTAAAATTGTTGGGAGTTTTTTTTTTTTTTTTTTTGCAAAGGCAAATAATGTTGCCAGTCAACTGTAGGAAAATTTTTGCATAAATGCAAAACTTTCATGTCAAGACCACATGGAGGCGTGCCTGAGAGAGGGAGGGCTCTCTTGCAGAAGTTAGAAGGGATTATGAGAGCAATGCTGTTTCTTTGCTATTCCTCTTCTGACTAGAAGCTGGCCAGAGGAAAGGCAGAGGTGAGAGGTTGCTTACACAGATATTCTGCTAAACAGGGACTTTTAATCCCAACATGCTGACCTGCCATCCTACCACCTGTCAGCGCATACTTCTTGAAGATCCAGAAAAATCCAGTAACACCCAGCATCTCGTCCCCTGCCTTATCCAACCCTTCATACTATCAAAGATTCACGAGTTCTGGAGCTTCCCTAACAGTCTGGGATACTTCAAACCAGCACAGACTGGGGAGGGACCAGTGGCCCCCAGGGAGGGCATGGAAACTGCTACTTCCTTGAGCCACTGAACCCAAACACAGCCTACATGGCTTGTTGTCTTTTAGGGGACTGTGTCCTCCTTCTGATACAGTCTTAAAGGATAGGAGAAAGGACCATGTATTTTAAACAAAAAATTAGTGAAAGCATGTAGCAACCATGCTAAAGCTGCTGCAGAACAGAGCAAGTGTCTGTGGTCCTGCTCTGTACACTGGAGCATCCCATCTCCCTCACTACCTCTCCATGTTCTGCAAATGTTGATTCTGGCTTGGTTTCCCTTTTATCTGTCAACACAGGTTAGTTCAGTTCATGTCAACGTTATCACAGACATGCTGATTTTTTTCTCATCCAGGCTTCTTCGTTTGTGTCTCCCTCACAGCTCAGTACAAGTACAAATTGCTCTGTGCTCTGCTCCCAAGAGAAGGGGTGATAGTGTACCCCTCACAAAAAGCCAAGACCCCTCTTCTCGACACTCTAGGAGGCCACAAAGGTGCAGGAGGGTCAGGCTGGCCTGGAGGTGAGTGTATGAGCCGTTGCCCCCTCACAGGTTACGAACCACCACCACGCTCTGCCTGGAAAAGTCCTTCAATAAATAGGTCTTTCTCAGAGCTGCCTGCTGCCAGAAAGGACGGGAATTTCAAAAGATGGAATAAATATCTGTAGTGCTGTTCAAAACGCCAGGGATGCTATCCTCTGGCCTTCAGAGAACTTCCCTAGAAACACACAGTTGAAGTTGACTTTGAGGTTTAGGGTTTGGACTCTGCTGTTTACCCCAAACTGCCTTCTGTTTGGCAGAAGTCAAAGTTGTGATGGGCAGT
Source organism: Heliornis fulica (assembly GCA_013399135.1). NCBI lineage: Eukaryota > Metazoa > Chordata > Aves > Gruiformes > Heliornithidae > Heliornis > Heliornis fulica. The sequence goes on along the minus strand of VXBZ01006302.1, from coordinate 22,690 downwards.
GACAGGCTGTAGAGGGTGTAGAAAGTGAGGACAAATAGTTTATGTTCAAGGCAAAAGAGCAGAGTGTGTCTGGGGAGGGAAAGAAGCCAAAGCCATGCACTGTGAAAACTATCATCTCTGCAGCAGTATTCTGAATGGATATAAGAAAAGGTGTTGAGAAAAAGGCAGTTGAAGCAATGGAGACACATTATTCCCCTGAAAATCAAAGGAAAATTACTCACGGACTTTAATAAAAATAGCACCAACCCCTTAATCACTGAAGGTTTCTCACAGGGTATAAGATTTCTGTTGTGCAAGTTTACTTTTTAGCATTGAAAAAATAAGCACTTTTCTAATATTTTAACCTACTAATGTTACAATTCACCAAAATTCTTCCTTGGGCAGAGGAATGGAGAATCGTATTTAATTGCTTCATTACTAGTAGAGATGATCACTTTAAAGCCTTATTTTCCTGTATTTCCATTTGAAACTCAGATGATATATCATTTTACCATGGCTTTTTACAGCTATTCTTTTAGATGGGCTCGACAGCATTCTCAGTTTAATTCAGTATACCTCCATATAGAACAACAGTGTGTTGCATGCACATTGCTTTATTTGAAAATGATGTACATGGTAATATGTTTCTGTCTGCAGATTGTGTCTGATTTAGCTGACAAAAGATTGCAGCAGTCACTGTGGCCAGAAGCTATTGGAAATCAGCCAGTATTAATAACAAAATAAATACAAAGCAGAAGCAAGTGATGCTGTAAAACAGAAGGACAGTGGGTTACGTACGCTGTTCTGCATGAAGCGGCATTGCATCATATACGCAGTGTATTTGCCAGTAGGGCAAAAAGCAACCTCTGGGTTTGAACTTCTCACACCACAAAAATGGCCCCATTGTAAGGGGTCCCTCTGGGCTCTTCATAGCCCTGCCCTGGAAATCAAACACTTCGCATGGGGACAGAACTCACTGTGGTAGTAAGACAAGTTAGGAAGAAAGAATATCTAAAAGCTTCCTTGTAAGTAGGATGGCTGCAGAAGGAGAAGCTCTGTATTCAGGAGACATTTCACATGAAGATCTGCTATTTTGCAGTTGCCATTGCAGTTGCCACCGGTTGCAATGACTTTTTTTAAATTGACTTTTTATAGCCTGATACCTCGAGCCTGGATAGAGCCAACAGCAGTGGCTAAAGCTCAGCTCTAAACATAAGAGGAGGGAAAATACAGATTTCCTGTTAGATCCCTAGAGCAGTAGAAATGTGGCAGTGCAGGGGACAGACTCCCTCTAGTAGACCCACTGGGATTTTTTTCCTGGTCACATTACAAGATTTTCTAGAGTTGCTGTTATGGGGGAGAGGAAAATGGGAGCCCTACTTAGAACAAGCCCTTGTGCTGTTGAGTGACCTACTGTTGTTACAGTTCCCTCTGCTTATGTCGATGGTTTGCAAACTCCATGAAAACCATGAAAGCTCTTACTGTAGTGAGGTTCTCATCCTCTACATGCTTTGGAAGTGAAGTCATCTACAAATGCACTGTAGCGGGCTTCTGTGATTTAAGTCAGCCACAACTTCTTAAGGTCTTTGACTTTCAGACTAGAGTATAAATCTTTGCTCTGGTGTACTCTCAGATGTGCATGGTTGTGCCTGGGTCTTTTTCTTCAAGGGCAGGAGTTTATGTATTTAGCTCAAGGTGATAGAAGAATGCATTTCTTCCATTAAAGTGAAACCACCAAATAAAATCAAGCAACTGCATGGCTTTGCACTCCACCACACCTGCTAGGAGGAACCTACTGACAGAGGGGAGCTGCTTTTGAACTGCTCCTCAGTGCTGGAGGGCATAACCATTTTCTCTGAGTTGCTTTTGAACCATCTTCTCTTCAACCACATCTTTCTGTTTCTGTGATAAACGAAGTCAGTGTCTGCTTCAAATGAGCACAACATGCACCATCAGCAGGCTGTCCTTATCTGTGCCTGCAGCATTTCATAAAGTCTTCTAGAGGTTTAATGATGATCCGGAGCAGATGTTGACTTTGTTGGGGTGGCTCAGTTGGAACTGGTAGCACAGTTAAGACCCGCTCCTTTACCTTGAACAGCAACAGTCTGAATTAGCCATCAGTAGCTTTGCATTAGTTTTCAATTGCAATAGCTCCTAGAATTAAGGACAGTCATTGCTCTGCAATGTTTGCAGTTGTTGGATGTAGAAATTACAGATGGAAGAGGAAACAATGAGGAAGTCAAGGAGATGAGAGGATAAAATGTAGTTCCTCTGGTAGGATAAGGATCAGCATTGAGACCACTGTTAGGACATCCTGATCACTATCCAGTGCTTTGCAGGACTGTGGCAGAAGGGAAGATTAAGGAGCAGTTTGAAGAAGAACAGTAGCTTGCTAGTTGTTTTTATTGTGGGCACAAACACATCATGCCAGGATGCAAACAATCCAGAACATGTTAAAATAAAAAGATAAAACAAATAAATTATTAAAATGGACATTGCTAGAAGAGGAAAAGAGAGTGGGCAGCACAGCGTTATTCGGTTTACTTTGGACAGCAAATTAGTTAGTTTAGGTGTTGTTTTTACTCTCATTTTCAATTTGTGTCATAAAATCAAGACAAATATCCCTTTATTTGAGCTACATAATGAATTTTATTCATCTTAAGGAAACCTTTCTTTCAAAGTATCCTGACTACTTGTTGAGCCACTCTGAAAATTAAGAGCTATTCCCTATTGTTTTCCCTTTACCTGCAGATTAAGTAGCAGCTGCACTATTACACTACTTCATATGCCTTTTTCTTCTCAGATCTCTCTAAAAGTAGAACAGGTTCTCAACTCCACCACTTTTCACCTCAGAAAGGCTTCTTTCCATCCTCTCCTTGCTGTCTTGATCATTCTGTGTCCCTCAGCTAACCCGACAGATTCATTATGGCATGTGTCAGTGATCAGTCAAATCAGCTGCCACAGGAACATCTCTGTAGTGTCAGATCTCTCTGAGTGAACCACAATTGCAAGTGCCATTGCTGAAAGACCCACAACGCTTCTGTGCTGGTTCACATTCAGGATACCGAGCTATGCCACTTCCATTGATGACTCCTTCCCTGAGCATCTAGCCATGCTAGGATAGGCATATGTTTTGGTACACCACCTCTCCCTCTCCCTCTCCCTCTCCCTCTCCCTCTCCATCTCCCTCCCCCACTCCCCACACCATACCCCTCCCTAAAAAAAAAAAAAAAGTCTTTGCACTCTTTTCTGTATTGGATACAATGAAGTTCTCTCAAAAGAAATGCAAGGGTCTACAATGACATAAAAGTTGAAGTCATTAGATTTTATCATCTATCATCTCCTTCTCAATGAGTTAATACATGATAGTGGGCTGAAAGTGTCAGAGAAATCGCTTCTCTCACCTTCTGCACAAATGAGAACTACAGGACATAGATACCCTCCAGAAGGTAATTCTTTTGGTGTTTAGCACATATTTTACCATGGGAACAGTTACCCCATGGAAAATCTTACTCTGTACATTCTATGTGTTGTACACCTTAAGAGGTTTTAAATTGGTCATTCTAAGGCTGAAGAAATGAATAGACATATCAAGTTGTGAAGAGAGTAAGGTCTGGTCAGTCATTTGGTCTACACAGCCATGCATTTAGCTAGTACAGAAAAGGGTGGAAATGTCAGACACACAAAGTCTCCCTCCCAACCAGCCCTTCAGCAGACAAATAATCTCTCACAAACAAAGATTTCAGGGGAAAAAAAAAAGTAATTAACTGTGAAAGGTCTCTGCAAAGAGCAGGAATTTTCTAGAGTGAGGATTACATCCTTGGATGACGTCTCTCCACATTTTGATTCTGGTACTACCTTGAACTCGTGGTCAACAACACAACTCTAGGCCAATAGAGAAAGATTGATATGATACAACAAACCAAGGTGGAGACCACAAGAAAGCACTGTATAGCTGTTGTATCTTCTCCAGGTTCTTTCAGTCTCCTCATCAGGATGTAACCCATGCACTTCTCAGCAGAGACCTCAGTGACAGGACTATCATCTACTGCTGGTAGGCATGCCTACGTTGCACATGGCTTATAGTTTCTCTCAGATGTGCCCAAGTCTTTGAGAAAAACAACAACATTTATGATATCCCTAGGTTCCTTGTGGAGACTGAACAGGTTTCCTCCAAAAAAAAAAAAAGCTGGTTTTAGTCCATTGATGCACTTCACCCTTAGAGTGAACGGCTCAACATTTACTTAAAATCAAAACTATCACCTGGATCATAAATGTAGACTTTTAAGTTAGAGTGTGCCCAAGTCTTCATGAATTATGGACATAAGGATGAAGTAGTAGAGAGGTCAGAGGACAATAAATGTACTATCTTAGAAGGTGACTACCTAAGTTTGTTGAAATCAGATCACGCATAACAGCTACTAAGTAATTTTTTCTAAGTTTAATTTTTTAATATAAAGGCTACTCTGTCTGCCCCATCCATCCATCCATCCATCCATCCATCCATCCATCCATCCATCCATCTCCCGAAAACACAAAACCATGTGTCCCACAGCAGACATGATGTTTGGTTAAAGCCAAAGTAACATTCTCATGTTTGATTTTTGCATGTTTCTAGCGCTGTCCCTAATGATCTGTTTCACAGGGTACTCCCTCCCCTTCCCTTACTGAAAGGTCAGCAGGTGCCCCACCAGTGAGCTGCTCTCATCCTCACTCCATTCCCCTGGGCAACCATCTGGGCCAAGAGAGGGAGATCCTCTCTGACATGAAAGGAGTATGTCAATCTCCATCACTTTACTGGACAGAATTACAGAGAGTAAAAAGTCAAGGATGTCAGAAAATCAGATGGTGAGAAACTGTGCTGAAGTCACACAGGAGCTCCTTAAGTGAAGCAAATATATTCCATTCACTTCCCACAGTTTACAGACCTTTCTTCTCACCTTTACCAGACAAGTACACATTATTTTTTGTATCACGTGCTCAACTACACTAACATGGTTACAAGTCACCCATACCCACACACCATTCTCACCACTCCTGCCACCTCTGATTTGTGCTGTACATTAAACTGTTGCCTTTGCAGTAGGTTGTTTTTGTTTTGGGTTTTTGATTTTGGGGTTTGTGTATTTCTTTGCTTGCTTTTTGTTTGTTTGTTTGTTTGTTTGGAAGTGGCGATGAGCTGGGATGGAAAGATCAATTACTCTTTTAGCGGAGTTCTTATCCAAAGTTCATTTAACCTGGTTTGAATGTGTTGCTGACTCAGAGGAATTAGGCTGGAAGAGAGCCAAGGACCCAAGAGAAAGTTAAGACACAATGATGTTAATAGGCTCCCATTGGCTGCTATTGTTAGAACTAGTTTTAAAAACAAAAACAAACGCACATGCAAGTCTGGTTTCCTGTGTGGTAAGCTGAGTGCTTTACAGGGACTTCCATTCTGTCATGATTCATTATTTCCTCCTCTCAGCTTAAATGGAGCCTGAAAGTAGAATTAATAGCAACAGGATCTTCAGTAAAACGGCTCTTCTGAAAAAGAGCAGAAGAGTATGGTGTCTTTAATGGGAGGGTTTTCATTTTAGCACTCTTTATTTATGGAGTACTGTACCTGCACACAGCATTGTAAAACATCTCCCTTTTGAAAAAAAATCAGAGAAAGACAGAGATAATATAGTTCAGCTGTAATTACGTAGGCTTATGCAGGAACAACGGTGGTTGTAGAATAAAAACTGGGAAGTTTATGTTTCTTCAGACTTGTAAATCAGTCCTGTAAAACTCAGCTGAGAAGTAGGTCCCTGCTATAAATGGTACACGGAGCTCAAAATTATTTAGAGAGTTTTACATTCTGCATTAAATTCTTCTTCCCATAAGGAATGAGACATGATCTTCTCATCTGGGAGGGTTACAGTCTACATGTAATAACATTTAGGTTTTGCTTTGTAAGTCAAAGATACGGCACTCCCTACAAGTACTCCAGACCATATGGAGCACTGTCTGGTAACGATTCATACTCGGCTCTGCTTCCACTTAGGGTTCAAAACCCAGGGTAGAGCTTCATCTGATCAACAGGACTGTCAGTTGTTTCACGTTTGGACATTAAAGGTGGAAGGCAGAGGGAGGCTGAATTCAACAGGACTTGTCACTGTCAGCGTTGAGGTGTCCCTTGTTCTCCCTCTGCAGCCACTTGACAATAACCCCGTGGATGGTTTTTTTTTTCAGATGGTCTGTATGCTGCACAAGCCCAAGTACTGTGCCCCCAATTAGCCTCTTGCCAATTACGAAGGAGTAAGTGCCGCGAAATGCATTTGTTTCGCAAGCATGTCTCAGAAGAGTGCCTTTCCATGAGTCACTTCTCGGAACCCTTAGCTTTTCCATTTCTGCACTGCAGTTCCCCTAAAACACGCACAACCTTTTGGCGCGTCTCTTCGAAACGAGTGGGTCGCTACTTAATCACGAGGCGGTTTTCCCTCATTGTTGTCCGCCTCAGTCCAGCCCCCATTACGAAGCGCTGCTGGCTTAGTATGGTAAATAAAGCAAGGTTTGGTTGCTTTTGTCGTGCCAGCCATCAACCCACCTTTCAGACCCACTCAAGCAGTTGCGAGCGAACTGAAGGATACAGAAGTTTATCTTGCAAGACATTTGGCCGGCACTGCTTTCTTTTGGAAAATTAGTTTTGCTTGTTGGATGTGCCAGTCCCCTGCTCTAGGACCCATCTCTACAAGGAAATCTTTTAATTACCTCTTCCCCCCAAATGACAGCTTTCACCACTGGAGTTGAGTTCTTGGACATTAGCAATTGAATAGGAAGCCTTCATACTGTATATCATTTTAATCTTTCATGTTTAAGTAAGCCAGATGGCTTATTATTACAAGCTCTGTTTCAAAAAGGCACAAACTTTCTATCAGAGGATTTGTAAGATGATAGTAAAAAAGGGAGATTTTGCATCACACAAAATAGCCTGCATTTTAATTGCACATCATAGTTTGGCAGCAATTTTCCCGTAATTACCATTCCTGCTAAATGAATAGGTGGATTAAATGGATAACTAAAATGGCATTGAAACTTCCTAGAATGGAGATTTATCCTCTAATGTATGGAATAGCTAAGTAAAGTTGTCAGTTGCTTGGGTGCAATTCACGCAGTTTTAACGTTTCTCCTCAGCAGAGGACCTGCTTTACTAGCAGAGAAACCCTGTCTGTTACTGATCGAGTTTTTTGGCTATTGATGTTTTATCCCAGCATTTCAGATATGTCAGATGTCATTTAGCCTGTTACACACAGAAGCTTTTGATCGATGAATTTGAAAGAATAAAAGGTGCTTTAATTTGGGCCTCGGCCACGATCCTTCCAAACACTTAAGAATATCATTTCTGTTCTTCCAATTGAGGGTGCAGTCCCACAGCCATTGATCCTTATACCGTAGCTCTTGCGCACAGTCACGTATGTAGCCATGAGAGATAAGAAAAGGACAGCTCGGATGAGTCATGCTCCTCCTGTGTGGGAGCAATGGCAAGCTGGAAACCCGCGTGCTTTAAACACAAGCAGACACACGCTAACATTGCCACACCAAGGGATGAACAATGAAATCATTATTGAGACTACTGGGGTGACAGAGTACATTCTTGCTCAAATGCATATGGATTTTTTTAAAAGCCACATGCATCAGAAACACAGAACATGGGCTAAAACGTGAATTTATGGAAGCATGCTATGTCTATTAGTCCTAACCAAATATCATGTGATGAATAATAAATGCTGCTATTATTCAGCTGGTCTAACCCCTCTGTAACAATATCTATGATCCATTCTTCATCCCTTGAATTCAATGACAAAATTCTCCAGGCTTGATTCTCTCTTACACAAAACCAGCGTTATGCAGTTCAGGCAACACTTAGTTGCCCTAAGGACTGTTTAAATATTATTTACATCTTCTGCGTGGCTTCTTGCCACCGCCAAAGTGGGGTAAAAGGACATTACATGTCAAACAGAATCAGGCCATTTGACAGAATGACTGTCATTGGCTGTCACTGAATTTGTGATTTGTGTATGTAGAGCCAGGTATGACAGCACCACTGAGCTGTCGGTCTGAGATGTTAAGTTCTTCTTTCACTGAGAAGATGTGACAGTGCTGATATATTTGCACAATTTAAGTTTGTGACTTAATCATGACATCCTATAGTTAGTTGGCTGGCATCCATCCCATTTAGCATTACCTGTTTAAACACTAAATCAGCTATGTGGATCCCCTCTGAACCTCAACTCTTGATGGTAGACGTCATTTTTAGGATACAATAAACTGTCCTGGGGTGGACTCTGAGTATAGAGGCTGTCTCAATGATTGCCTCAGAGTAAATTCCTATGCCTTAAGTAGCCAAAATGGGCAAAAATCAGATATATCATACCAAATGTATTATTTTAGACCTCCAAAAGGGCTGGAGTGTTGTACTCCCTCTATGACTAAGTACAATTTGTTCACAAATAAATACATATCCTTCTCTCAACTGACAGTCAGTAATCAGTAAAAAGGATAATGATCCCTCATGTTCTGTGAAATTACAGTCATATTACTTGTGCTATCTGAACACCCACCATTCAGCATCTCTTTTACTTAAGGGAAAAGAAGGAAAGGGGAGGTAGCTGATAATGCCTTACTGAAAGAGCAGAGACTTTAACAGGACATGTAACTTGTCTAACACCTCCTAATAGCTTTGGAGTGTCTGGACTAGTTTAAAACCTATTTGACAAAGCAGGAGATAGCAGCCTCAAAGATGCTGTGTTGCTGTCAGCCTCACAAAAGCTGGTGTCCAGGCAGAGGACAGAGAGTACTAAATCTGCAGCCCCCTGGAGAGCAAGGCTGGAGAGGGAGGTTTCAGCAACAGCCCAACATGCATGGCCAGCAGGCCAGTCAGCATGGGGACACCTCTGGGCCAGCACAGAGCAGTGACATGTCTTATCCAACAGGGACATGTTGGCTTTGCAAGGAGCTGAGGAAGAGCAGTGCCAGGCTAGAAGTTAGTCTGTGCCTCAGAGCAAAACCTTTGCCTTCTCACACCATCAGCATCACTCATCAGTACCTGGAGAAACAGTTTCTCTGGATAATTCCATGCTGAGATGCAAAGAAATGCATCGCACAAATAAAGCAAAGCCAAGTAGCTGTCCTCCTTTATTTTATGAAAAGCAGTCCATAAAGTCATTAAAACCTGTACTGGCAATACCATTTGCACTCCACCCGCCCCTGCAACCCCCCCTCCCATTACAAGTAGCTATTAATGTAACACATCATACGCAATGTTAACAAATTGCCTGAGCCACTGGTCTGAGGAGGCAGTGGCCGCCTCGCACTTCAGGTTGCAGCTTTGCAAGGGTTCGTTCTGCTAAAAAAATTAATTGATCACAGAAGTGGCTTAAAGAGTCAAAAGCTTAATGTAAACGTTGGCCAGCCATTCAGAAAGCAAAAGCAAAAAAACCCCAAAAACTTTTAAGAACGTATTTGAAATTATGTAGTTAATGCTCTCAGCTGCCCAAGCCTTATTGTCTTAAGAGGTTTAAGTCGTCCTGAAGTCTGTTATCTGTATTAACAAAGAGTTTGATCACTCCCAGAGACAGTGCTTTCCAAGTGAGATATGGCACTGTACAGTGAAGCCTATTACTGTACCTCTGGGAACAATAACACTATCAGAGATTTCAGCTCCAGCTCTCAGCTCTCTCCAGACAGGAGCACTGGCTTTCACACAATCGTGTCACTGAAGGGGCAAAGCTCTCAAGCTTTGCGGCTGAGAGCAGCCGCCATCCGCTGCTATCTAGCACTGTCAATGTCACAAAGAGGGGTGGTGTCGGATTAGCTGCTCCCCACCACAGTCGCTGCCCTTGTGACGGGGATGCCGCACACACATGGAGTCACCGATCTTGTAAACAGGCTGGATAAAGGGATGAGTTTTCTGCTTTCCTTTTGGAAAGCATTAAAAAGCCATCCAAAATACTCACTGGACCTGACTCAGCATATGAGTCTGTGTGGAACTTCACCTGCAAAACTCAATGTGGAAAACAAAAACACCAACAAAAAAATCCTCAAACTTGCCTCCTTTTTGAAACCCTGCACAAAGCACGTGAAGTCTTTTGCAAACAGGCTGAACTTCTGCTTGCAGGACCTGGATTTAAGACTATACAGATTATGAGCCATTTTGGAAACTGATACAGTTAATGAGTACGGTTCCTCTACTGAGGGTGCAGTTGTGCCAGAAGTAAGCCTGTCATGTGGTTATGCTGGTAGAAAGTCCTGTAATAACAAGATGTGAAAATTCAGACCGCCCTTCAAAGGAGCAGAACAATTAGAATTTGAGCCTTTAGGGGCTATAAATACATATGGTTTGCAAAGAGTCCATGATTTCTTGAAAATGACTATTCAAATAGTTTTGTTAAAACCAACTAAATATCCCTCTCCCGTATTTGTAGCCAAAAATCCATCTGTCCAAGTGGTTTTAACTGCCAGCTATCACAAGGTTCGCTAAGTGCCATCCACGCAAAATCCATGGTAATTGCAAGCCTGTCAGAGCCTGGGGACCAAAGAGTAAAATTCACTGGTGTTGACCAGAAACACAGTGAAGGTCACTAATCTGTAACATTTTCATTGTCCAATTAGAAAGAACTGAAATTGTAAACGTGCAGCGCACAGTGAGAAAGAACTAAACCTAATTTTTAAATAAATATTTCACTTCGGATACTTTAAACTGTTGACAGTGGCTTAGGTGGAGAAACTTGAGGGGTGTTCTTTCTTTCAAACTTATAAATTACCCTTTATAAAATTGTTTCTATTTTCTCAGCACACGTGCCAGGACTCTCTTAAATGGAATAGTTATCATTGACTGTGACTGTTAAACAAGATAATAGGCAAAACAAAGTGTTGTAACAAATTATGTACAGGTACCTGCACGAAGCATCTGCCTAACTTGTTTTATAGCTACAATTATATCCACGCGATCTGCCTGCACCCGCATTTTTTTCTCTTAAACCTCGGCGAAACAATATCTCTCTGATAGAGTATATGACTTTGGCAACATCCTTCCCAGGAACTCAAAAGCTGGTAATGCAGAGCCTGGATGCCCAACGCTGGCTCCTCACATCTGCGGGTTCCCTGGCAGAGTGGTTCAAGGTTTGCTTCTCTCTCTAATTAGCGGATGTGGCCAAGAGAACAACAGACGACCAAATCAAATGGGGAGCACTCCGGCACTCTCGATGCATTGTCCTCCACGCAGCCTTTGTAAGCACATCACGAAAAGGAGAACAAAACCTTCCATCTTTTGGCTACAAAGAGCAGCTGGAGTCACAGCCCCTCGCCAGGCACAGGCACGGAGGTGAGCAACGCTTTTGGGGTTGATGGTGTGCATTCCATGCGCCGACAGGCGGGTAGATGAGGCTCCCAGCAAAGCAGCCCAGAGTTTGACAGAAAAATGAATTCTTTCTGTAGAAATTGGTGCGGCCTGGCCCATTAAGGGACAAGTTAAATAAATCTTTCAAAGGCACACTGTTGAAGTTACTTTTTCAGCAACCAACCTTTGTGGAAATCCCACGCCAAGCCCCATCTATCTTGATAATGCAGAGTATCTACAGCTGAAAGCAGTTTAACAACTGCAAAACAACTGGTTGCTGAAGGGGAAAAAAACTGTAATAAAAATAAAGGAGGCTTTAGGGAACAGAAATCATTTTCAAACATTGTAATAGTTAAACCGTTTTAACCTTACATCCATTACTTGCAAACAAATGTGACATTATGAATCAATTGCAGTTATGTTGTTAATACACTTTATTAATACCAAGGAAAAATAATATACAGAGTATCCTCCATGGATGTATAACTACCCTCTCAAATGGAGTTTCCTGATTTTTTAAATGAATGGTGGTGTTTATTTTGGCAGCAACATCACATAACTAATGTTCCGTATTACACACAAAAATGATTTTGGTGCTATTCTTGAAATGAAATGTTTCGTTTCAATAAAAGCTTGTAATTGTAGCACTTAAATGCTATCATTAATAGCAAAAAGAAAGTTCTCCCAACAACATTAAAGAGTGAACTTCCCTGCTTTTTCCTCTATTACAGCCAATGTCTTTTTATTGTCTGTTTTCATCTCCATTTTACTTTATCTGCCAAACTACTTTGCATTTCAAGACATTTCCGCTCACCTTGAGTTCTTGGTTCAAAAAGAAACAATAAAGTTTAATCTTTTCACTTGACAATGATGTATGGGTCTGCTGAAAAACACTTTTCAGGTATTATCATTAAAAAGTCTCTCTTTTTTTTTTTAGTTTCTCTTCGGGTCTTGATACACCGAGAAATAGAAGATGTTATGCACGTGAGGGCTTTTATCAAAGCTTCTAACAATACACTTAATTAGAAACCAAAGCCTCCTAATGGTCCTTCTGAGAGCTCTTCAGAGTAGTCTTTCCGTAGCTTTAGTCATCCCTCTTCAACTAAACATTGTCTAATGACTTTATTAGTGATTTCAAAGGCTAGCAAAGGCTACCACTCCGCTCTTTTCTTTCCAGATTACATCTTGCTGGTCAGGGAATTTGCTGAGCTCTGCCATCACGCAACTGGTTTGAATTAGGATCTTTTTTTTTTCCTCCCCCCGCCCCCTTGCAGTTAGCTACTTATTAGCATTTGTCAAAACAAAGGGAAAACGCAGCCTCTGAATGTTTAATATTGTTCAGCATTCTCTGAGAAACACAGTCAGACAGTTAAAATACACCAATTGTTCCCTTTGCTGGAACGCACAGTACTGCCGAAACCCTGTTGGGGTTACTTAGACTAAATGTCTTAACTTAATCAGACTGATCACATAACTGTGTTAAAGTTATTTAACTTTTTGTATTTTTATAAAAGCTCTGGAAAGAATTTTTTAAATGTATGATTCGTTATGCAGGAGCCATTCACGGAACCACCAGCCAATGCAAACAGACTGCCTCACCAAATAAATGAAAACTGTCTGACTGATAATAAAAAGGTTTGGGTGGGATTTTTTTTTTTTTATTTTTCCGCTGAGATAACTGGCACTTCAATATATAATGTTACCAATTCTGTTTCCAGGTATTTACCAAATCTGAGGGCATCTATTACTAAGAATAGAAATGTTGTTTCGTCTGGAAGCTCTCAAAGTTATGCCCAGCTACACAAAAGTAAAATACTCGAAGGATGAGAGCTTGGTTTACCAAAGAGGATCGGTTTCCTTAAGAACAAAAAGATGGTCGCACTCGTTCAGTTGCTTATGCTAAAAGTTACTGGTTTATCCTGAGTAGAAAGGCAGTGTTGGGAGCTGGAGGGAAAAGAAAGAGGGACTGAGGAAGAAGACACATTAATTATATTAAAAAGCAGATTTTGCTTTTACAGCCCCTCAAGTGCAAGCCGTGGATGTATCATTTCAGCTGAATGGTACATTCCATTCTGCACAGCGCTGGAGCTGAAAATCCCTCTCTCTCACTCATTCACTATTCAGAAACACTTAAGAAATTATTACCACATGTCCAGGAGTCACTCATGGTGATGACCACTAATGCCATTCCTCTTGTTACAGTATTAACTCAAAATATACCACTGTTGTCTTTGATTAGCACGAGCAAAGCTAAGAACAAAGACATACCACTGACATAATGACAGTTTTATGACTCCCGTCTGAAAAAAACTGTGCTCATTAGCATTCAAAATATAAAACACTCTCTTCAATACTTCAGCACAAAACGACGTAATCTACATTTTGCTGAGAAACCTCAAAACCACTGACAAGTTACTTATTTCCTGCAACACACATCTGGGGTACTAGCTAAATATGGAAATGAAAATATCAGGTAAGCTGGACAAAACAAATATTCCTCCTGTGGGCTCCGAACAACCCCTTTCTTCTGGACCGATGGTCTTCCCAAAGTGACCATAGAACAAGAAGATATTCAAGCAGCCTCGCTGCAAAGCGTCTCCAGGTACCTGCAAGAACCAGCGTCTTGTAAACCCAAACCCACTGGGTCCACCTGGAAACAGAACAGCCTTCTGGCTCCTTTATGACAGGCATTTAACAAAACAGAACACCTTAATTTAACTTCAGTGAAATCTTCCCCTCCTTCCCCCACCTCTGGAAGAAGCCTCACAGATTTCCCACCGTCTCCCTCTGAAGTCCAAATCAATAACCTATTTATAAAGTGTTTCCTTTAAGCATGACAGAAGATGCTATTTATTTGCTCATCACTGTTTAAGCTAATAAGGTATGAGCCCATCTGCAATAACTAAAAATAACAGGCACCTCATTGATATTAATTAGCTGACTGGACTCCCATCCAGAGATACTTAGCTCCCTTCTTTATTCCTTTGCTCCGTGAAGAGACAGACCAGAAGGGTGGGAAGATCAAATTACAGAGTCGAGGGCCCGTAGCCAAGAATACTCGATTTCTGGTCCCCAGATGTTGCTATCCAGGGAGCCCTATCTCCTCACTGCCACACGCAGACATCTCCCACAGTCATCCTAGGGAGGTGCGTGCGTGCAATAGTAAAGTTTGGCAGGGCCTGGAGTCTGCTGGTGAAAACATCAGTGTGAATGTCGCACCATCGATCTTTGGTGCCACAGCGGTTCATCACGTAGCCCACATAAGGCTGTAGGGATCAAAACAAACATATCGAGTCACATGTAGAAATAAAGAGAAGGAGAGGGCAGCCACACCAGAAGAGAGACTCTAGATGCTCCCTGCAGTTAGGGCCAACAAGAAGTAAGCCACATTTTGCACTTGTCTGGGCTCACGAACTGAAGATGCATCACACACAAAACCTCCGCAAGTGAAACTGCCTGTCGCTTGAGTAAAGCAATGCTGCACTTGACCTCTCCTGCTACTCCTACCACAGAGGCAACAGCCACTGCCAGATAAAATCGCTCCTGTCAGTGAAGCAAGCCCAAATCTCCTCAATCACTTGGGTGCCCAGCCTTCAAAGGAAGGAAATCAGCAGTCAGCATGCTAACTCAATACACTTTACAGGAGCAAAACTCCTCTACGGATGAGGTGATAGGAGTGGGGGACCAGGAGAAGACTGGTGAGGCGGTGAGCAGTGCTGGTAGCAGTTGGGCAAGTGCATGGTGTAGGACTCCCAGAGCTTGGAGATTCTGCTCCAGGGATCTTGCTGCCTAAACTCTTGGGGAACAAAAAAAAGGATTATGGAACTCCTGCCTGCAGGGCTGTTTCTACAAAGAGCTATTGGGAATTCTGCACAAATTCAGAGTCCAGAGCACTTTCACCATGACTGTAAGAAAGAACCCATTTTGCCTCTTTGGGTACTGTGTGAGCCAGGACAGTCGCTGGAGAGAGGTGGGAAGATGGGAAGGGAAGCTCTTCTGGAGGTACAGGGATCCAAATGGACTCGTCTCTCCCGTAAAACCACGAACACCAGACAAAGGCAGGCCACATGAAGCAAAGCCAGGTGCCCCAACTTACTCCAGCAGATCTGCGTTAATCTTGCCATTAGAACAAAGAGAGCAAGAAACCCCCCAAAAACCCTTCAGAAGAGCAACGGCCGCCCTTTGGAGCTGGGCCCTCGCCCAGGGGTGCAAACAGGAGGCATTCTGCAGGAAGGAAGAGAAGTGCTGAGATACTCTCAGGCACCTCGGCAAGTAGGCAGCGCCCTGACAGCACAGTTAGTTGGAAAAAAACCCAACCCTCACACCTCTGCCTCTTGGGGTACTTTCCCAGTCTGAATAAGCCCGAGTGTTGTTTCGACTGACAGGCTGTCCAGAGCCTGCTGCTCAGCTGCTTTCCACAGCAGAAGAGAGCTCCATTTGGGGATATATCTACAAGATTTTTTAAAATAACATTCTGCTTATGAATAAAGCCAGTGAGGAGTCCACAGTCAGAGGAATCAATAACCTAATTAGTAATTAGTGCTAATTAGAGATTTATTAGTTCAAGCTACTCATAAATGTTCAAGTAATGCAAAGCCACTCATGAGAATACCAATACAACATTTAGTTAAAACAAAATACCATGTGTACTGCTCCCCAGGACTTGAGCTTTCATTACCACAGGCTCCAATCTTTCTTCCAAAGAGAAAAGACACTAATGAATGGTACACAGATTGTGTGTGAGAAGAACATCAGTTTTTATTCAGCAAGATGAGAGAGAGACTTAAACCAGAATTAAAGATAAATTACATGTGAGGGATCAAGTTTTGCTCTCATTTACACTGATGTAAATCTGGAGTTGCTCTGCTAACTTCAGTTGTGTTGGTTTCGATGACTGCGTATTTATATTAATGATACTGAGCAAATACTAAAAGCAGTGGGGGAAAAAATTACTAACATTTTTCCTTTAGTAGACTGTAAGTGTCATCTGCTGCCTGGAGAGTAACAGAGATCAATTACTGAAATTTTGGAGTTGAAATGTTTGCATGTGTCACTTGTAATGAGTCCAACAACTTGGTTTTGAATATCCAGAGCCATTTACAATGTTCCAGTTCAGTGTACAGACATATTATAAGCCAGATTTTGCTAGAAAATGGTACGCTTTCAGACACTCAGAACCTTCTGCACCTGATCTTATGGGGCTGTCTCTGGAGGCAGCAATGACAGTTCTTTGAAAGCCAGCTCCTGGAAAATCACTACCATAAAAAAAGGCAACCAAAAAAACCCACCCAACCAACAAACAAAGCAAAACAGGCAAATTCAGAAAATGTGGTTAGAAATGAGACATCTCAAATTAAATCAGTGTCCAAAACCACTCAAAACAAAACAACCCAGCAGAAACTCAAATAGAAGCAGGAAGATAAAACCAGAGGAGTCAAAACAATGAAGTTTGATACCGCTGCTGGCATGCAGAGGGACACTATTGTTAGTGGACAGGATCCTGGGCTCACAGACTGGATAGACTGGATGCAAAGTCCTTCGTGGTGATTTCCCAACTCCATCACTGGTGGAGATGCTGGGTGAGATGCAGCTGCAGCAAGTAGGGTCTCTGCCTTACACATGCTTTGCTGCACTGGCCTGCCCATACAGATGTCTCAGCTACCCTCATGTAGATCAGATATCCCCAGGTGCTACACATGGGCAGCTGAACCTCCCACTTCCCTGAGGGAGGTACCCCTCTAGAAGATTAATGTGGGGCACTGAGAAGATGGGATGCTCTTGGTCCCATGGTGATACCACCGTGCTTGTTCCCACACATTTTCACTGGCTACAGTTGCTTGCGTGCATGTTTTCCACATGGTTCAAGCTCTCCCAGGGAGACACGCTCTTGAGAGACCACGGGGGTTGAAGTAGCACCTGGGCTACCTGCTGTGTTCTTAGCATCTGGCAAATTCACACACCTCTGTATGAGGAAACAATAGCTCTGACATCTTGCGAACCCACCCACTTCTCTTCAGTATTTAGTAAAGCAGATCACTGCTAGTTGGCATCCCTCCACCAAAGGCAGCAGTTGCTTACCAGCGATGTTAGGACCCCATTTTGAGAGGAGGCTAATGATCCTCAGCGCCACGGAAACGCAGAGGAGAAGCAGCCCGGCAGTCACCGGGTTGTTCTAGATACAGATTTGTGGACCCTACAGTTTCTCCGGGTGCTGGTACAGAAACTTAGAAGCCTCACCCCTGCTCAGCCCAGTGAGGAGGCTCGGGCAGCTTTCCCCCACTGCCCCAGCCACCACTTTAGAAGAAAAGCAGCTGTAGCCATGCAGGGACGTGGCCTTCCCAGTGCCTCTCTGCCTCCATCAGCACTTTAGAAGCAGCAACAGCTAGCACCCACATCTCCAGTCTGGGTTGCCAGCAGGCACTACAGAGCATCTCCTCACACAGAATCACAGAATATTATTTGCTGGAAGAGACCTCGAAAGATCACTGGGTCCAACCCCCCTGCCTGAGCAGGATCATCTAGAGTGGATCACACAGGAAAAAAAATAAACACACTCCAACTCTTCCACACAAGCCAGGTTCAACCCACAGGCCACCCCAGAGTTTTCAGAGCGTTCAGATACCTAACCATAGACAGCTCATGGGGTCACTGGCATGACATTTCCGTGTGAGTTAAGCCACTAGGTATTGTTGACAAACACCAGCAAATGTTGTGGGGCCCCTCTGTGGTGGGTAGAGCTCGCTTTGGAAATCACTGAAGTTGGTGTCCTTGTGAACACTCAGAAGGAGTAAATCTGCTGCCATGACTATTCCAGCTTGCCGCTCTGCTTGTTTCATTAATCTCTATGCAGAACCATGCATAAGATTTGGGATGTATAGCTTTTAGCAATCTGCTTTTTTATGCTCTGATCTACTCTTGTGCTTAGATACAACAGCAATGGGCTACTTAAATAGAGTAGCTTGAATTCTTTGTTCTTTTGAATCCCTTCTCCATATATAATGCAATTAAGTGTGTTGTTAAGGCAGTCCAGATGGACACTGCGTTATCCTCTGATATACCCAAATATCAAAATGATAGTGATAGTATAACGTTTCATTTAGGTTTGGATTTTTCCCCTGAATTTCCTACTCACAGCAGCTTTTGAAGTTAAAAAAGACTAAAAGGGACAAAAAAAAAGAGAGAAACCTGACTTACAGAGGTTACAGTTATATGAAGGATGCGATCAAAATACAGTAAAGTAAATAAAAGCTCAGCTTATATCTGCCTCCTTTTCTGGCCAGTCCACAGGAGACATGAGCTTTACTGTTCCCAGGTCCATGGGCAAGAATATTGCCTGAAGCTGTGGAGGTTTTTGACTTCCAACAGGGGAGAATGCTAACTCATTAGGCAAATGTTGGCAGGATTCATTGTGCTCTTTGTACGCATGTACCTGAGGAAGGAGTTTGACATAACTAAGTGGATGAAAATTGCTCTTATCCTAAAAGCTTTTTTTTAAAATGATGTTTTTTATTGACATGGGAACTGTTGAGTATGCAATATTCTTGAAGAATTTTAATTATTTTTTTATTATGGAAGTGCAGCCTCCTTTGCAGCAGGAGACAGTTCCTGCCTCAAAACCCGTACAATCTAAACGTGCGAGACAAGAGGAATCACTAAAAGAAAGTTGAACTACAGTTGGGGCTTGACCCAGTGCTGAGGCTCTGTTTTACAATTCTCCCCTTGTTTAAACAAGTCACTTTGAACATGATTCAGATCAAACACCTGAATTTAGCATTTTGGCTCACATTAAATTCCATGCCCATCTAGGAGCAGCTGAACAGCAGCTAAGGCTCTGCTGGTGGCACCAATGGGAGCTCCGCTGGACAGTTTCCCAGCCAGGAAAGCGCACGCTCCAGTGAAAGCACACCACAGCATCCCAGCTCTGCAGAAGGCATGGGGGGAACCCAGCCTGCCCCGGGTGCTGGAGCAACAGCCAGAGGCAGAGGCAAACAGGCACGGGAGAGATAATCTAAAGCAGGAATGTGGTTTAAGTGGGCTGAATCACCTGCTGGAGGACTCTACTTCTCCATCTTGCATTGCAGAGAGGCATATCCTTCAAATTAGGCGGTGTCAATACCTCATGAGGAACAGTTTTCTCCTTTATTTTTTTTTTCCCGTGCAACTACTGCCAGAACTGTCATACTGTCACTGACTTGCGAAACTGCAGGAAAATTCCTGTCTTCCCTGTCTTCACCCGTGTCGCACCATGCATGGGAGAGATCCACCAGCAATCTAGCATCCCTCTGAAAGACAAAGCAGTGTCATGCTCAAGCCCTCGGATTTGCAGATGGGGCACACAGCCCTGCTTGGACCAGCATCAAAATCAGTGTCACCAAAACTCCCCACCTTGCGCGCTGGGCACCGGTCAGTGAATAAGCCTGGATAAAGCTCGGACCCCAACCCACGACCCCGGCCCCCAGCTCCGCCTCTGTCCTTGCTGTTGGGACGAGAAGACGAAGCAAACCAAGCGGCGTCCAAGCCTCACACCGGTTCCCTCCCTGCCCGGGCCCTCCGCCAAGCCTGCTTTACCCCGAGCCTTTTGGGATGCTGGGGGACCGGCGGGCTCCCTGTTGCCCCCCGCGTCAGCGAGTTCCCGCAGCCGGACCCGGCTCGTCCCGCAAATCCTCTCCTGCGGGTAGCCGAGCAGCTCTCCCCAGCCACCGCCGGCCAGGGCAATACCCAGTGGGCACAATTAAGCCGAGGCGCAGCGGCGCGCCAGCCCGCAGCTTTCCCCCGCCGCCGCCTGCGGGGATGTGGGGTCCCCGGGGATGCGGCCGCGCCGCCCGCAGCTCCTCGCCCTCCCGGCTCGGCCGCCAAAGCAGGCGGGAGCCGGGAGAGGAAACGGCGTGCGGAAAGTCCGTCCGCTCTCCCGTTGCCAGGTGACTGCGTCCGCTTGCCCGGCTCCTATCCCCCCCCCCCCCCACTCCCCCGCCCCTCCCGGGGTCCTTCTGGCGGGGCTGAGGGGGCCGCAATGCAAAGTTGTCGCCGGGAGCGCCGGCGGCATTGGGAAGCGCTTAGCAAACAAGCGGAGCTCGCTCGGCCGCTCTCCCTCCCGAGCATGACTTCACCAGCGAGCGTGGCAGACGCCGCACCACACACCCGGGCAAGAGAGGGGCTGGTGGGCGCGGCAAGACACCCCCCACCCCCTCGGAGAGTCCCGACGTGCAGGTTCCCCTGCCGCTAACTTCATATTATTTATTTCTCTATTTATTTATTTATTAATTTATCCCCCGTGTTAAATTAAAGAGTTGTTTAACCTCTTTCTTCTTTCCCCCACCCATCCCCCACATTCAAAATAGCAAAACCAATTAGAGCACATTACAGGCTAAATCACTTGTTAAATTTCTGTCTTTTTTTTTGTTTGGTTGGTTTGGGGTTGTGGGTTGGGGTTTTTTTGTGTGTGTGTTTTTTGGTTTTTTGGTTTTTTTTTAAAGTCAAAGCCGATCCTGAGTTATTGGAAGAAAAAAAAAAAGCCCCTTAATTGCAGTAAAGCTTAAGGCACTTAACCAGTGCTAGCTGCCAGGTTTCAGCAGCATTATTGCTATTATAAAACAGAGCAGCGATACAGCAAGGCAAGACACCGATAGCTTCCCAAGTGGGATGTGAAAAGAAATGGATTTCTCCAACAGTTGAAATAGAGAATATGATGCTATACTACATTTATAATGATTGGTAAATCAAACTATGCATTTAACTCTCTGAGTAGATTTCAGGTGGGCACGGAAATTCACTTCAGGTTATTCTCCTCTTCCCTCCAAATGAATTAACAGCCCGAGGGGAAATCCTCTACCTGTCTGACACTAATGCAGACTTTCCTAACTAATACTTTTCACCTATGACAGTCACAGGTCAATCCCGGTGCTTTGGCACCTGGGATAGAGTCGGGAGCGAGCCAACATTGTCACCGCGGGAGAATAAATAAGCAAGTCTGGTGTCGCCATGCCCCCTCACCCTTTGCGTGGCAGAAGGGCTTTCCCCTCTTAGATACAAGCTGAGGGGTCATCAAGTAAACAACGAACCCAAGCGTTGTCTTCTTTTTGCCCCACTAAGTGAGGGTGGTGACTCCGGTGCTGGAGCTGGAGCCAAGTCTCAGGTGAATTTTAATCCTTCATTATTCAGGACATACTGTTTTTTCCCTTTCCCTCTAAAATGACAGTCATGCTGTTAAGCATAATAATTGTTCATGAGTGAGCACTGCTTTTTGTCCCTCTTGATTTTGCCTCTAAGGCAGGCTTCTTACTCAGCAGAGGTCAAGGGTCACCTGCTAAATCATGCATACCCACAATCCCCTGTGAATTATGCAGTTGACAAACTGCCGCTAATGATTAGTACAACCTGCATTAAAACCCTGGCACTAAATTGATATTACTTGAGTGATGGATTACACCTCTAATGAGCGGATTATTGCCACAAGTGACCTTGTCGGCTGAAAGAGTGTTTCAATATAACTAACATCTCTCACATTCTCGTGTCACACTGGCTCTAAAAAAAAATATTGCCTCCAAATCTTTTTGATTTTTTTTTTCAATTCCAATGTTGCTTTCTAGTCCCTCAAACAAGTGGGTAATCTGTAAACAACACCTCTAATGGGATTAGTCATTAGACTGCACCCCAATTAGTACAGCCTCGTGCCTCTGAAATGCCCAGTGCACAGAAAGACCATTTTTTTCTGCTGAAAACTGCCATTTTTATTTTGCTCTAGTCCTTCAGAGCATTTAAGTTCACCTACGAGCACCTCTCCTTGCTGCTGAGGGGTTCACACGGCTCCAAGATACGAGTGGATTTGTTGCTGATTTATGAAGAAAAAGATGAAATGACGGCTGTGAACTTTAGCGCTCTCTCAGAGAAACTCACCACTGCTTTATTGTATTGACCGTGCAGAACATGGTCAGAGCATCTGCTCTATCAAAACGCTCAGCCAGAGCTGATCACCTGCACCACTCGGTTGCGTGGGGTGGAGCCCCAAGATCTTTGGAGCGGGGAGCTTGTGTGTTTGTGTGTGCTTGAGAGCACCGGAGACCTGCTTCCAGCCATCCCGGTGTTTTGTAGGACATGGTTCAGACAGCAGCTCGCCAGCATCTGAGTGGTGGTTAATTCTCCAGGAGGGTGGAAACACTTTTTACTAAGTGTTTCACCAAATAAGAAACCCCTCCTGCGAAGGGGCCGAGCCAAGCCGAAGCCATGGTCTGTCTGTGGAGTTAATAGACCCCTCGTGGAGCCTCCTCACGCCTTTGTCTGGACACAGCTAGTGGTACATTCACAACTGCCCGTCATGCTACACAAGTGCAGATGAGACTGGGGGGGGGCACAAGG
>VXBZ01006300.1:19783-54480 GCA_013399135.1 Heliornis fulica | reverse complement strand
CCTGTGTCCAGAGCTGGGCCCCCAAGTCAAGAGGGATGTGGAGCTGGTAGAGAGGGGTCAAAGGAGGGCCAGGAAGATGCTCAGGGGGCTGGAGCTGCTCCCCTGTGAGGACAGGCTGAGGGAGCTGGGCTGGGGCAGCCTGGAGAAGAGAAGGCTGCAGGGGGATCTCACTGCAGCCCCCATGACTTAAAGGAAGGGTATGGGCAGGAGGGGAATCGGATTTTCCCAAGGGCAGAGAGTGGTGGGACAAGGGGATGGATTGAAGCTCCAGGAGGGAAGGGTCAGGTGATGATGCTCATGAAGAAAAAAAGTACTTTTTATGCCAGTTGGTCAGTTTTGAGTCAATATACATTATAAATTGCCAATGACTGTGTGACTTCTAAAGTGACAATCTTAAATGTAACCACAGCTTCAGTACAGGGAACTTGTTTGTAATCAATAGGAAAGATGAATATAGACACAGGTTGGAGATACACAATTTTCTGCACTTGTCTTGCCATAGTCTTTCCACGGGCAGCTCATCAACTTTGATTCTTCTTTTCACTGCCAATACAAAAGCCTTTTGGGTTTTTCCTTTCATACCACAGACCAGGAAAGCTCCAGGCAGCCCTAAAGTTCAGTTTGGGAAGGGTCTGCCTTTGCTCTAACTTACTGAGCTGAGTTTTGGTGCCTCTGAGGCCTGAGACGGTGAAAAGTGAATGAGAAGTTGGATGGATGTGTTATGATAACTTTGTGGGAAAAATATGATAAAAACAGTTATAAACCAACAAGATTTGTTCAAATGGTAAATTTCAGTCCAAAAACAGACCAAGACTAAGCTCACACATGGATGAGGTAGGTCCAAAGTGAAGGTTAATCTGTTTATTAATAATACAGCATAAATAATCTGTTATAAAAATGTAGCATATCTTTCATGTTTGTGTGAGAAAAGAGCAAGATCAGAATGCTTTATTCTCACAAATGCAATGTGTTGACTTCAAGTCTAAATGGTGCCTAACCCCAACACCCAAAACTGTACACAAAGTTCAGTTTCAGTTTTCAGATTTATCTGAGTACTCTTAAAAAGAAACTCCAAACTTGGCTTATTGATGCATTTTCTCACCCTTGACAATGGACTGTGAAGGCAGGCTGTGGAGTATTTTTCTATATTTTCTCATACTTTCTTTGAGAAGCAAATTCTCAGCCCCAAAATTCTGGACACTTTGGACTTCTGGGTGTTCCACACCATATAGGTCAAGAGAAAAATACAGTTTGGAGTCAAATTTATGATCATGTTACTCGGTATGGCATTCTCATAAAGTGAGTTTTCCTGGAACCCTTCAACAAAGAAACTTGGAAACTGACTTATTCTTCATTATCTTACACAATGAAGTGTATTTATTATGTTTGATTCCCTAAATTAACTTCTTAAGTGCTTCATTACTATGCCAGGATTAAAGAGTTACTCAGACTGTCGAGCACAGAGGAATCCTAAAACTCTGGCAATGTGAAACATGTTCTTGAGTGGCTTCTGTAGGAGGACGCTCTAAATAACTAGATTTGTAGCTCAGCTTTACATTTTGACATGAAAGCAGGTGGCTTCTTAGTGTTATCTTCTGGGAATATGCCATGGAACGACAGACATTGACTTTTGACTTTGGGTCTTGTGAGGAAAGTCATCCCATAAATGTCACACAGGGTGGCTATACCTTCCCATAAATAACGAAATCTATAACCTCAATCTCAGGTATTCAGCTTATTTTCATCAGGCTAATTGCAATTTGTGTTCAAAAGAGCCTCACAAGAAGTCAGGTTGGAAACAAAAATACTATCTGCTTTTAAGCAGAGCATGAAACCCTGTCTAAGGTCAAAACTGAGGTCATAAAGAGGATAATATGGGTTTAGCATGCAGTGCAGCTGCTGTATGCTGTATTTAGCCTGTGAATAAAAAGGGAGCTTTTGTTTCCACTACTGTTACTCCCCTCATCTTTCCAAGTCGTTTGCTCCCCCCCACTAACAGTTGACTTTAACATGTATATATGTGGTGGCCAGCTATTTAAAAAGTCTGATTTTGAAGTAAAGCAGTTACAATACAGGTTTAGTAGGCTGAATATTTGTTTGGAAAATTCATTTATGAAGGCACATGCTCTTACAGTGGCAAAAGCTTTTTATTTTATTTATTTATTTAATTTTAGCATAAATCAGTGACTCCCATCATGTGGTAGGATGGTATGAAATTCTGCTCTGAAGGAGGAATCAAGAACAGAACAAGTTCTGATTTACTTATATTGGAACAGAGGATCTAAGGAAACAAGCCTGGTTGTAAGGACCTAAATCAAGAAGAAATTAAATATATAACCCCTCCTCAGTGCTATATTCCTCTCTGACTCCACGCTAGCCAACCAGAGAACAAGGCATTTGAGGGTTTTTTTTTTTTTGCAATGAATACCAGGAAAAAGTTGGAGAAGGCACATTCCAAAGATGAATGGAGAGGACTGCACAGATTTAATCCACTAAACAGAACCATGGAAAAAAAAAATCTAATTCCATTATTCAGAGACTGCTGAGTGTATTTTACCTTAGGGAAATGTACTTCTACTCATTTTCAGTAACTCTATAGTCCATTTCAGCCTCTATGCCTGAAAATTAACAGCACGTTAACAGGACTATTGCCTGTACTTGTGGAACTGTCTGTTTAGGATTAGGCCATTAAATATTGATGGAGATAATTGTTCCTGCACTTGAACAGCAGAAGGATAGAACTGCAAGTAGTTTAACTGGCATTTGCATTTATGCTTGGTAAACAGAGCTGGCTTTGAAAGTGCTGAACATCCAGTATTGCCTTCTGCACAGTTCACATTCCAAGGCATCACTGATCACAGAGATCAGTTTGATAAAACGTTGTTGCAAAGGTTAAATCAAACCATTTCAGCAGTAATTTATCACATCTAAATAAGCAAATGCAATGGCAATACCTAATAAA
The DNA here is from genome assembly GCA_013399135.1 of Heliornis fulica. Classification (NCBI taxonomy): domain Eukaryota; kingdom Metazoa; phylum Chordata; class Aves; order Gruiformes; family Heliornithidae; genus Heliornis; species Heliornis fulica. The sequence goes on along the minus strand of VXBZ01006300.1, from coordinate 51,518 downwards.
ATACATCTAATTGTCCTTTCATAATTGTATTTTCTTTTTTGAAGGCTCATCAGTCACAATTTCTCATGATTCCAATTTTAAGTGTCACCTTTTGTCTGCACATGGTTTTCAAATTGTGTTTAGCTTGGACAGCAACATTTTCAGAGCCAGATATGCACTGAAAGGGAGCCAGGTTTTTATTTCTTGTGTGTTTTCCATTAATTTTACTTTTTAACCTCTGTTCCTGAATCAGAAAGTTTGTGAATTACTCTGTGTGCTATGCATGGCCCAGGAGGAAATGGTTTGCTCACACCCAGTTTTCTACTTCATTAGGTAAGACAATTTATCACGGCACTGGTCGATCAGATAGGGAGGACCATGTCCCATGATCATACACAGACCCCCCTGTATCATTTTACTCTAAATAAACTCAACATGAGCTCTTTGTGAACATGATGCCACCGAGATGCATCAAGGTGAAATGTCTGCCAGTTCAGCTCCATGAAGATCATGGAAATGAAGGGTACAGCACATCTTGGGTGAAGGTTGTCCTCATGGGGCGATGCTTGAGGTGCATTAAAGAAATGAAGGGAACGGACTCGCTCTCTGTGAGCGGCTCTACGTTCCCTCTGACTTGTGTAGGTGAGTGATGCATAAAAACCCATTTAATTCAATAATGTGAATTGCCTCTGGCTCCACAAACCACTGCTCACAATTGTGTGGATCTCTCTGTGGGAACTGCTCTTTCCATGAGAACGAGCAAACTCTCTGGACGTTATATCAAATTAAAAACTGAGCCGTGGCTGCTAACGAAGGGCCTCCTTGCACTGGCTCTGAATATGATGCCCATATATCAAAGCCCTCTGACACTGCCTGCCACTCGATCTGGACACAGGAAATACAGGATTCCAGGCAGATGAGAGCTGAAACTGAAGCCCCAAAAACCTTCCTTGTGCAAGCGATTAGGCGCAGCTGTTTCGCTTCACATTTCGGAGCACTTGAACTCTGCAATCTGCCACATTTTTACAGGACTGCATGTGCAGAGGGTAAAAAAAGAGGTATCATGCCCTGGCTAGACAGCAGATGTGGGGATAAGGAAATGTCTCCATTAAGAGAAAGAATAAATTAAACAAACAAAAAAAAAATTGGGGGAAAAAAACCCACAAACTGTGAGGCAAGAGGTAAAGTGGAGAAAATAAACCTGTTTTGGGTTTTTTTTTTTTTTTTCTCAAAGACAACAGGGGTTAATTCTGCAAAGATTTCCCACAAATATTAAAAAAAAACCTTATTCACTCTTTAAAAAGGTTCTTTGCACTTCTACATCTGCCCAAAGACACAAAGTTTTTAGGTACACAGAGTAAAAACTCCAATGCCACCTCTGCATTTGCCCGGTTTGTATAATAAAATGATTTGCTCAACACTATTTTAGAGTGAAGTCTCCTTGAGCTCAGATCAATAACCATAAATACTAGGGTATGTAGAAGAAATAATATGAAAAATCCAAGCCTAACATTTTCATAAACTCTCTTGGTACTCCTAATTTTCCTAGCTCCAGGTCTGTACTGCAGCAAGACCACAAAACAATTAGGAATTGCTCAGAGAAGTCTCTAAACTGATAAAACCTTTTTTATTCTACAGTTTTGGTCAAATAACTGATATGTTCAATGAAGGAATATAGCAATCCAGCACAAAAAGAGATTTAAATTTAGCCAGGAAAATTTAAATAGAAGATTTAAATAGAAGTTTACTGAAGTTTAGCAGTCACAGAAGTTTAAATAACTGTCTGATGGACAGCAGAGAGCTATATTCAGCGAGTATATTCAGTGTCTTTACTGCTCCAAAGTTATGAGACATTTCTTCCCCCCTTTGGGAGAGCAGATGCTGTCTGTCCCTGTGTGTAATATTAACAGAGGCACTCCAGTTTTACCTGGAGTGGGAATGGTGCGTGGGAGAGGAGAGATTTCCTCTCCTGTGTTTTAAAAGTTGTTATTACCAAGTGCTCCTTCCACTCCCACATTTTACTCACTGAAGACAAAGCCCAAGGGATTTCCTACATCAGAAAGCAAAGCTGACCTCTCTTATACTCCCTAATAACACAAAGATAAGTGTTTTCTTATGCCCCAATTACAGCAAAGTCTCAAAACTCGTTAAAACACACTGGCAGTGACAGAAGAAAAACAAAAAGCATGAAGCTGGGGCAGAAGTGAGGTGAGTGAAGTTCTTGTCTTGTGAAGGAAAGCAGTGTTTTACCTTGCTTGTCATCATTTTGGGGACTCACATGGGGATGAAGCTGTTTTAAAAAGCTTTAGCGTGCTTGATGCTTCTCCTGGAACTATGTGTGCTGGAATAAAATAAGAGCAACACATCCTCATAATTGTGACAAGCTCAAAAATAACCTCAAATGATGACCCAAGAAGACAAAAAGGAGAGCAGTGGATTTTTTTCCCCTCTCCCTCTTTTTTTTCCCCTTTGTTTCAAAACAAACTTGATTTGAAGGGATGAGGAGGGGAAAGAAAAGGGACAGACATGGCAAACAAGCCTGGAACATGGCAAAAATTCACAGAATTCTTATAAGAGCACAAAGACCCTTCATAGCTGCTGATGTTCATCTTAGNCCCTCTATTTTAAACCCTTTATCACCCCTTGTCCTGTCACAACAGGCCCTACTGAACAGCCTCTCCCCATCTTTCTTGTAGGCCCCCTTGAGGTCCTGGCAGAGCGCTAGAAGGTCTCCCCGCAGCCTCCTCTTCTCCAGGCTCAACAGCCCCAACTCTCTCAGCCTGTCCTCACAGGAAATTTTGTAGAATTAACCTTGTAATTTTGTGGAATTAACCATTAACTGAAGTCTGAAGGGAGAATCTCTTGGACAGATATAGAGGATGAGGTTTAGATTGGATAGGAGGAGAAATCTCTTCCCTGAAAAGGTTGTGAAGGGCTAGAACCAGCTGCCCAGGTCAGGGTTGGAGTCAACATCCCTGGAGGGATTTAGAAGGCCTGTAGGTGTGGTGCTCAGGGACATGAGTTAGTGGTGGGCTTGGAAGTGTTGGGTTAATGGTTGGGCTTGATCTTAAGGGTGTTTTCCAATTTAAATTATTCTGTAATTCCATGCTTCCATGCTGGCTACATCCAGAAAAAGTGAAAAAAAAATGGGACACTTTAAATAGGATAACATAAAATCATGGAAACTGTATATAAATCTGTTTCTCAGAGGCAAGTCTGGTGAGAGGGCAGTGAGGTGGTAGAGGAATCATGGATGTAAAGTGTTCATCACCCTGGTGTTGGTGTTGCTTTAAAACGGTGACACAGGACCCAGAAGAACCTCAAAATGAGTAGAATGTTGTTCAATTTCAGGATTCTTTGTAAAATACCACACTGAGGTTTGTATTCCAATCAAGATCTGCAAATCCTCTTATTAATTTGAAACAGTAATATTAACAAGTCTACCTCCCATAATTCAACTGAAAATTGGAGATCCGTGAAGAAAGACAAGGAGCTGGATCATGTGTAAGTCAGCACCAAGTGCCCCAGTTTCCATCAAATGTCTCAGATTCATCTGTCTTTTATTATAAATCTCCCTTTCCTTTCTCTGTTCTCTCTTCAATTTTTTGTTTGTCTTTCACTTCCAAAATACTTTTTTCCCCTTTCTAGTCTTCCTCTGCTCTAAAAAACCTGCTTCCCTCACCCCCTTTTTGATAAATTTCCCCATTTTTTTTCTAGCCTTACATGAGTGCAAAGACACCTTTCTTCTTTTCTCTTCTCTACATTCCCTGTCCCTTCCTTCATTTCTCTTTTATTTTCTTCGCTTTTTCACTATATTCTCCATGCCAGAACTTCAGCGAAAGATCAAAAGGGAAAACCCGGCAACACAAATTAGAGATTTGATGGCAGCCAAGTGTAACTAAATAAAAATGCTTTTGCATTAGCCACAGTTACTAACAGCATTTAATAGTTGGTGAACTGTAATTTTCACTAGGTGAACAAGAGGTTGGAAAACACAAATAGGCATAGCACAGTAAAAATGTTATTTCCTCGTACAAGCTCGTCCCAAGCAGCACACCTTTTGTTGGTAATTCTTTTATCTTCTTTGGTATGAAGTGAAAGCTGGAAACATGTTTATTGTGAAATATGGCTTGAGACACAAGTTACCTAAATTTCCAACCCCCCTGCCAAAGAATATAATCTCATTTCACTTCTGTCACTAAAAGGCAGAAGCGAGAATGACATTTACTGATTAGAGAATTAGTACTATTCCACACAGCTTGTTTTAAAGGATGCAATCACCCAGATGTTGCTGCTGTCAGTGGAACTGCAACACTGTGCATGTTCTCACTTCAGTTTGCATTAAAAGCATAGTTTATAAATGTATGAGATGCATAACACTATGTCTGTATGGAAATATTATTCTAACATACCTTAATTGTATTCAATAATCACATTTTATAACCTTTTAATTGACTAGTATTTAGTGTTTGGCAATTAAACGATTGTAACCAACCATCCATTGAAGTTAATTATCTGTAGATTGTGCTGGTCACTTTAAGTATTTCTTTTACTGTGCTCAGGACGTGGCATTTTTCCAATTTCTTAATGGGCTACATTTAGAAAGGGAACTACAGCAAACCTGTTATCTGTAGCGTGTGTATTACAGAAGAATAACTCATATGACAGCAGTCTTGTTAGAGGCTGTTATGAACAACATCCACCATGGGCTGTATCTTAAGCTGTCAGTGTAGTTACTCTGATTTACACCATCTGAGGATTAGGACACATGTATGATTGCGAGGAATGGTAACTCCTTTAGATGCATCAAATCTTTCCAGATAAAGAATGTCAGTATAAAGCATAGCTGAGTTAAAAAACAATGTTTCTGAGAACAGCAGGGTAAGGTAAGAAGAGCTACGCTGAAGATAGCGATAGTTCCTCTGCATTTATCTCCACGTAGGGTTCTTACATGGAAGAATCAGCTGTGAGGTCCTGGAGGCATTCTGTTGGTGCAAAAATATGGTTTGAAACAGGGGGAAAAATATAATTAATTGCTTATGTCAAGTAGCATTGTCTGTGTTCAAAGGGAGTAATAGAAAATTAACATGGTGATATTAACTCCTGAAATGTTCTCCCTTCTATATTCAATTATTTTTCTTAGGTCAGCGTGGCTTATAAACATTAGCCCTTTGATGACTTGTCATGCATACCATTCACAGACATATGGGAGGACAATATAATCTGTATCTACAGGTTTTGCAAAGTCACTGTAGAAGATAACACTGTAATTTCATGCACCAGAGCTGGCCAACCACCAGCTTTAGTTCCATACACGGTTTTGAAACCAAATTCCTGAATGTGAGAAACTGGTGCCAGCACTGCACTGCACATTTGTCAGGGATAAGGTGTTTGACTTGTAGCAGACACTGGTCGTGTCCTGTGATGGAGCTGTGATACCCCTGGGATGAACCTCTCATGTTCAACTCTTCAGAGGCCATTGGATACAGAAGATTCAGGTTTTGTGGCTCTTTACAACATCAAACTTTCAGTATAGGTCCTGTGGGAACAAGTGTTTGTTTTGGTTTTGCTTTTTTTTTTTTTATTTTTTCTGAACTAACAGGAAAAGTTGAAGCTTCAACTAAAAAAGTGAAGATCTTTCTGTTTAAATATGTAATGATGATCTTTAAAATGACAATGTCAAGCTTTCACCCATTAGTTTGATCCAATACTGCAATCTGTGACTTCATACAGTGGCAAAGATGGCAAAACACATCCTTCAAGTGAGCAGTTACAATGGATCAGTGTAAAGAACATCTGCATAACTGGGATTTTCGTTTGTGATTTTGAAGAACTTGGACTGAAAGCAGCTTTTCACTTTCACATCCACTTTCTTCTCTTGCAGCTGAATCTTGAACTAGAAGTAGCCATGTGTGATCTCTGGCGTTATGCTGCTTAGTAAATAATCTCTGAATCCCTTAAATGGATCACTGTAAGCCATCTGCAGGAGCTCACTGAAATGCATGTTCTGTCCAGGCACCCAACCAAGCAGAATCAGAGGTGATGTGGGAACAACAACATTAAAAATAATAAAACAAGTGATGAACAAGTACAATTGTTCAACACAATAGAAAGAAAAAAAAACAACAACTCGATGCTTGTTCTGTTTCCAATCAGGGAACCCCCTTCCAGGCTTACTTTCCCCATTGTATCTGGAGGATGATGTTGTATGGTGTGGAATATTCCTTGGGTCAGATGTCCTTGATGGGGTCTTCCAGATTCTTGTGTACCTGGAAGATCCTGAGAAGCTGAAAATTTACTGTAGATACTACAAATACCCAGCAGCAACTAAAACCATCAGAGTGTTATCAACAGTATTCTCATACTAAATAAAAAAAAAAATCACTTGTCAATAGAAAGAAAATTAACTCTATCTCAGCCAAATCCAAGACAATGATGCAGTTTTAATCTTAGCCTCTCAATGTTTAGACATACCAATGAAAGTTACTTCCTCTCTCATCAGCCCAGAGAAAAACTAATCTCACCACACCTTGTGCTGAGCCCCTCATCATTGGACTTGTTGCCTGAGCCCACACAGGTGACCTTCCATTGTGATCAGTAGAAAAATGTCTTCTTAATGTAGGTTCATAAAACCTACCCTGAAAGACCACAGAAAGGCAAAGCTTATAATGTGTCCAGACCAGACTTTTAAGTCTGGAGCATTTTTATGTGTGGTTAAAACAGGGATATCCTTTGGCACCAGGGAACTATTGCTGCTAGTGACTGAGGCATGGGTACAAACGAGTCCTTCTGAGCTGTGCTTAGCTGTGCAGAGAATCGTGGTGACCTCAGCAAGTTCATGATGACACCAAACTGTGTGGTGCTGTCGACATGCTGGAGAGGAGAGATGGCATCCAGAGGGATCTTGACAGGCTGGAGAGGTGGGCCCGTGCCAACCTCATGAGGTTCAACCAGGCCAAGTGCGAGGTCCTGCATCTGGGTCGGGGCAATCCCAGGCACAACTACAGACTGGGCGGAGAGTGACTCCAGAGCAGCCCTGAGGAGAAGGACTTGGGAGTGATGGTGGATGAGAGACTCAACATGGCCGACAATGTGCTCTGGCAGCCCAGCAGCCAACCGCATCCTGGGCTGCATCCAGAGGAGCGTGGCCAGCAGGGCGAGGGAGGGGATTCTCCCCCTCTACTCTGCCCTCGGGAGACCTCACCTGGAGTACTGTGTCCAGTGCTGGAACCCCCAACATGAGAAGGACATGGACCAGTTGGAGAGGGTCCAGAGTAGGCCACAAAGATGATAAAGGGGCTGGAGCACCTTTCCTACGAGGACAGGCTGAGAGAGTTGGGGCTGTTCAGCCTGGAGAAGAGGAGGCTCCGGGGAGACCTTCTAGCGGTCTGCCAGGACCTCAAGGGGGCCTACAAGAAAGATGGGGAGAGGCTGTTCAGTAGGGCCTGTTGTGACAGGACAAGGGGTGATGGTTTTAAAATAGAGGGAGGGAGATTTAGATTGGATATTAGAAAAAAGTTCTTTCCTGTGAGAGTGGTGGAGCACTGGAACAGGTTGCCCAGGGAGGTGGTGGATGCCCCTGGATCCCTGGAGACGTTCAAGGCCAGGTTGGATGAGGCCCTGAGCAACGTGATCTAGTTGGGGGTGTCCCTGCTTCTTGCAGGGGGTTGGACTGGATGACCTCTGGGAGTCACTTCTAACCCTAATCATTCTATGATTCTGTGATTCTAACAGCTTGGGTCAACACCACTTTGGAGATATAAACCTATTCTTCACTATGACAATTACATCATTCTTCTGTCTCTGAAAAACAAAGTTTAAAAATGCATATGAAAAACATTTGCAAAGAAAATACATGTAGAAGTTGTTTTCCCAGTAGTATGTTGTCTGCAAACATGAGATGTACCTGTTTCCATGTATAGTGTTAAGATATTTCTTTATAATTGCTAATAGATAGCACTAGGTTTTCTTGAATGGGTTTTGTTGGTTTCTTTATAAAGAATATTTGTTTATTGTTTCAGATTATTTCGCTGTCTTGCTTTGGGAGAATTTGAGAGAAAAACTAAAAAGAAATTATTTCTGGGGAAATCTTTTGCATTCTGGAAGGAGAAGTCCTTTGATAAATATGGAAAAGACCAAAGGAGACTAGATAATTTTCAGTGGAGTGATCTACCTAAAAGAAAACTCAAGAATGCAAACAACAATCTTTCTAACAAAGGAGTAAGATCATTCATAGACTTTACTCCAGAAATCAATAGGGCTCTATTAACTTTTCAAAACTTTATGAAGCACTAGTAGAAATTGCAAACCAGAAACTTTGAGCAAGTTGTTCCTAATGTTTTGGACATGAATCATCTAAAAATAAACACATATAGCTATGAGATCTAAAGACTCGAGAGAGTAAAGACATGAGTTCTTTTCTCTTAGCATAACATCGCTCTTCTGCCAAGAGACTGGAGAATTTAATGTCTTGTGTAGCAACTCACACATGGAAGAAAGAGCATCACAGAGCTAAGTGGTTCTTAATGTGAAGTTATCTGATCAAAAAGCAATCAGAAGGTTTAGTTCTCAAATTGAATACCAACAAATGGCACACAACCAGAGACTCACTTGAAGAGGGTCTCCAGCCTTATTTGCATGTTTCTCTTGCTTACAGAGTCTAGCCAGTTGGTTTTTTTCAAGAGGTCTCTGTACTTTTCAGCCATGAGATCTAAGGGGAAAACTGTTCAAAGAACATGTAACCTTACACATCCCATCCATCTGTCTACCTCTCCTGTGCACAACTGTTTCAACAAACGCAAGCCAAGCTGAAAACCACGTCTGTGAATCAGACCAAAAAAAGAAAAAAATATAAGTGGTTGACCTCTGCAATTCCTCTCACAAGTGTTTGATGCTCACTATTGCATGGGCTTATGGATTTGTGTTTACAAAGCTTTATCTGCAGTCATATGACTATGAGCTATCATTTATCAAAATGTGGCAATGTTAATGAAATAGTGAATCCACATAAAACTCTCTGAAAATACATGTCCCCATCCAACCAATGTAAGATTTTTCCCCCCAAAAAAAGACTTGAATGTCACACACATAAATGGCCACTTTTCATTGCAGAGGCAGCTCATTTCTCTTGTCTCTTCAGCTGTACATGTGTAGCCTCTTCACCCTACATCCATATGGCTGTATGTACTACTTCATGGTACTGTTTTAACCAGAGTTATGTCCTTCATTAATCATAGTCTACCTGGAAACACTGATCAGGTGAATGACACCTGGCTATGTCTGCACAGCTCAAAAGAACTACTTTAGCTGTGTGTAAACTAGGACGAGTTACCATTGGTGTAGATACAAGGTGCGTCCTTTAATCATATGAAGAGTTAAGAAGAGGCAGTCATGATGAGCAGACTGATGAACTCATGAATCCTTCAAAATTCATGTGTTTTTTAAAACCTGTAGCTACTTCTGTCAAGTAAAATAGTAGAAGGATAGACACACACACAGAGTTAGATACTGTATTTTGCTTGAGGGTGTAGAAGTCTCTAAAAGGATGATGACAACACTTATGCCACTCTCAATCTCTTGTTTTCATCTAACAACACATAGGAGGAATCCTGTTTATTCCCAGCTAAGACAGCTAAACAAAATTTGAGCAATATTTACCTTTAAGAAATGTTGATACTTTTCTCTCACAGAGTTTTTTTTTCAGGGCATGTTTAGATAAGTTACTCTGGTATTCTTATTTATGCTGAACTGCTGGTGTTACCATAGCCAATTATAAGATGTTAGATTGTCCTGGCTCTGGACATATTGTGAATAGATCTTCCATGGGGCTGAATGGTCAGGGTGGTAGGCTCAGTTACAAGAGCATGAGGCTCTTAATGAGAGTCATGAATTTGAGTACTGCACTGGCCTGATGACCAACACAAGAGCACCAAGCACTTGTCTCTGCCAAACCACCCCTTTATAGTGGCTTGGTTGATGTCATGTGGTGTGGAAAAGAGTTCCAGCCAACTCAGCTCACCTGTGCTGGCTGCTGGGGATGTCAGCTCTGGCCTGGCCAGAACCAGCACATAGATTTCTTTGTATTTTTTGAATGAGAGTTGAAACATGTCCAGTGGAAAATTCTCAGTAATTTATTCTTTTACAGCTGTGGAAAAAGCCATGGATAAAATGCTTCTTACACAAGCATTAACATCTACCAGTGTAAATTGCCTTACGGTGTCAAAATCCTCAGTCCTTTTTCAGCACAATGGACTCTGATGGGTGTTTTATTTATTTTTATTTTTGCTTATTGCACTTCCTTAGGACCAATGCATGGTTTGCTCTCAGTGGAAATCACAAAATATATTTGTAAATGGATTTTTGAGACTTCTAAGCTGGTGATGGACACATTCAAGATACGAGTAGGAAACTAACGAAAAGTTAAAATATAATATTACAAAGTCCCACATAACACAATCAAGCAGATTCATGAAAGCTGGAAGAAGACAACACATGAATGTTTCCCCAAACCTCCCCTGCATCTGACTGAGCTCAGCAAGGGAAGGCAGGTTGAGGTCCTGAGGGCAAGTCTTGCACGATGCCTGAGAAAGGACTGCAGATGTGTCAGATTTGCAACGGTTGGTTCAGCCTGGTTAACTGTTTCAATAATACTATACTAGTTAAAAGTTTCCCAACAAGTTTCCCATGGTTTCCCACCCCATCCCACCCCCCGTACTGAATGCATTNTTCCAAAGTAATTACAAATATAGGTTTGTTGACAAGATGCATGCAGAAAGTGAAAAGGGAGCACATGCGAGGCATTTTCCTGCAAGCTAATGTTTCTAGGTGTAACTGATTTCCTCCATTGTGTTAATATTTTACAGAAATTATGGTCCAAGTGCATCTAAACTACACTATTAAAAATAATGCATGCCAGCTCCCGTGTTTCTTGAGGAACAGGTAGTGTCGTGAAAGGGCAGTGTTGCAAGCGTGCTAATCTTGTGCCACACAAAATTAAGTACTCAGAAGATTCTGGTGTTTGTCCTGCTCTTAATTACAAGCCCTGGAGAAAAGGGTCATATATCATGCACAGAACTCCACAGACAGCTTTGTTGGTTTATTAATCCTAATGTAGTATCAGATCATAAAAATAATTTGAGTGATTTGGTAATGTGATTTGGTAATGTACTGATTAATGCATTACCATGAACAGAAGAGACAGATTAACCATACCATGAATTGTAACATGCTAATTCCTCACTGCAGCTCTAACAACTGAGTCACATGCATTTTCAATTATTTCACATGTTTGGCAGCCATTCTTCCCAATGGAACAATAAGCATTAACACAATAATCTGAAAGAAGCTTATAAAAACATGGTTGACATGAGTTCTCTCTATTAAGAAATATTTGACATTACAATGCTGGTTTTGTTTTAACCATGCTAACTTCCACAACTGAAAGATCTTGATCTGAATGCCTTGAAAATGCTTTTCAAATTTGTCATGCTCCACTAATATGTCAAATCATTGATAGTCCAATAAATTAGTGTTATTTCAAGAGAAATTCATGAAAAATTATGGGCAGCAGGGGTTAACGTACTCCAGTGAGAACGAGTTCCTCTGAATTAAATAGTGCTTTAAATGGGAGGCATTCAGCATAAGGTTGTTCCTACAACAGCCACTGCTTCTATTAATGCCTTGTGTTTCACACAGAGCTCTCCACACAGAGATTCCCAAACACTTTACAAAGGCTGTAAATATCATGTATGGAGAAACTAAGGCCAATAAGCAAATTGACCAAAGAAGCAAAAAAAAAAGAATCAGTGTCAGAGCTGGGATAAAAAGTTCCTGTCTCTCCTGTCCATCCCATAACAAACAGAATTCTTTAAAAAAATAGAAGAGGCATGCTTTAATTTGTTTCCATCATCTATGTTTTAGTCCAGCTTGGCCTGCTGTTCCATCCATTATTCTAAACATGGTACGTTGCCCTATGCCACCTTATGAACAATAAATGAACATAGAATCTGGACAACTTGTCCAACTCTGTTACATTTCCTCGATGAAAAAGCTATAGAAGATCAATAGATGCAGTGAGCAGGGTTTACAGTGGAAGATGTTGTGTGTCCCACACACCCTCTTGTATCCCAAGGCAGAAAGTGGGTAGTCAATGCTCTGCTTCCTTGTGAAGAAACTTTCTCCTACAGTGAGACCGTAGCTTCTTGGAAAGGGTCACCATTTATCACAGCTCTAAATGAAAGCATTCCTTGGACACAAATGTCTTTTTCTTCCTTTGTCTAATTACCGAGGGGAAAAGTGAGAAGGAAATGTCAAAACAGTGAAACAGTGGTGTATAGAGAGCAGTCACTTTGGAGCTCAACCAGCTTTTGTGAAGGCCTGGGCGATTTGTCAAATGGTTGTGGCATAAGTCAAGCCCTGAGGTTGAAAGGTCTTGACCTAAGGAGTGCTGAAATCAGGCAGTATAAGCAAGGGGGCTGCTAGAAGTTTCAGCTGTAGTGGAGATGAACAATGATGGGCGCTGGACACAACAAAACCTCATCTGCATAATTCAGGTAAGGAATTTTATTGAATCTGACAAGTATGTGACAGGCTGAGAAAGAGAAAAGAACATGCTCTTGCTGGGAACCTTTAAAGCTCTTCAGTTAAGGTATGTGGAAATAAATGACAGCTAATCTCTTCACTAAAAAAAACTGTAAACAATGCCATTTTGCACAGGGCTCACCCATGACCTTTTCATAGACCAGGCTATCCACTTTCAGGCCAGGCCACAGAACTTATTGCAAACAATGCAGCAAACTCAGATTGCACAAGAAGAGTAGATTGCTTCTCCCAACCTTTTCATGTAGACTTGCTTCTCCCTTTGGCAGGCATGCTTCAGCAGAAAGGCTGTCCCTTAAAACCAGTGCAAGTGGAAAAATGGAAAGTCCACATGGAGACTTTTCAGTGGAAGGGGTTTTTTTTTTTTTTTTTTTTTTTCAGTTTTTGCTTGCGTGGGTCATACTGCAACTAGAAATGTCAAGCTAAAAGGTCATAAGGTGACAAGACAACTTTTTCTGCATTGAGACCTGTTGGCACTATTAAAGTGATCAAGGCTTTTAAAGTCCTTCTTTAAGCCTGATGCATCAACTTTCCTTGAATATTTTTAAAATTTACTTTAGCCCCTTGCCTCCATATTAAGTCTTATTAAGATAAGCAAAAGAGTTTAAGAAAAGTATGTAGTTGGTGCTTTTCAAAATACAAATAAGATGCTGACCAACAGCTCTAGAGGGTAAAATCTTTGTATACAACGTCAGTTCACAGACTGTCAGGCAAATATAACCTTAATACAGATGCAAAACTCAGGAGCAATGGTTGAAAATCAAATCTGGCCTCCATGTGATGTTTAACATAATCAAATAAAACAAGAAATGACCTTGCAGGCAAGCAAGAATTTTCCTTTTGAGAATATCTGTATTCTTGAGAGGACTTTCTCTATGCTGAATTCCCCACAAAAAGTAGCACTTGATATCTATATAAAGAGGGTTTCTTGCCAGAAGCAGACCTCTAAGCCTGACAAGAAAACAATTTGTTGTACAGGCTGCTGAATGATTGGAAGGAAAGCTCAAAAGCTAGAGGAACACAGAGAAACTACGACTTGCAGGAGCAGAAATTCAACTCTAAAACTCTTCAAATAAATACAAAAACAAAGATTAGACTGACTTTGTCGAGCATGAGGCACAAAATCCCCAAGCACTTCCCTGGATTACTGGCACAGTGATTTCTGCAGCGTACTGCACACATGTATGTTTTTACCAATCTGTGGATCATTCCACCTAATGGGAAGCAGTTAGGAGTCCTGGCTGGATCAACTGTGGATCTTGGTGTTATAAGCAGTCCAATGCATAATTCACAAGGTTTAATGAATATTCCAATTCATGACAGCCAACTGGCTCCATAGGTCACACCTCCCAGTCTCATATAAATAAAGAATGAGATACTGGAAAGCATACCAGCTGAACCCTGGTGAGTGCCAGAAACATGCATATTAATGAGGCACAATAAAAGATATACTTGACTCTCAGGAAGTGCCTCTGTTGTGTTCCAGCTTTAGAGAGGGAGAGTGGAAAAGTTTGCGGTGCACCTCTCAATGCACCTCACCCAAGCGCAGCTTCCCCCTGAGGCAACGAGGGAATCAGATTGTGGCAAGTGGCATTTCACATCCAGCCCCATCAGGTCTATGACATCCTCAGTCATTCCCACCACAATAGCGAAATCCACGCTGGAAATATCCCCACCCTCTGCTCCCATGTTCCTCTGCAAGTCCCCGTTTGGTAACTAAGGAGAGGAAGTGCTTCAGCAGTGCCGTTCTTTTATGTGCTCTGTTTAGACCTTGGAACAGGATGAATGGTAGCTCAGATGAATGCATTTGTGCCATTTTTCTTGGCCCCAGACGATGTTTCCTCACTACCATGACATCTGAACAGAAGGAGAAAACATCTCCCTTTTGTGGCAGGCTAATTTAATTTGTACCTTCCACCTAGGGGTAAATATGTTTGTCTGTCTTTCTAAGCTCTCTTTGCCCACTTTCTTTTCTCACGGGAAACCCTGCTGAGTCAAAAGCAGGATATTGCTTAGTGCTCTAACTTTATTTTAAAGTAATTTAATTTTAAGCATACTCACACCCACCCTAAAGTGAAGCAACTGTAGGAGCTCCGCTGGGACAGCCTTAATGGCTTTTGCATGTCTCTTGTGTCAGAGACATCAAGGGCTTGTTGTTAGGGAGGTATTTGTCTTTTAAAATAAATGCTTTAAACCAGGACCTCTCCTTCGCAGCGTCCTCGGGCGCAAGATGTGTTTCTTTATTTTCAAAAATCCTACGGCTTTGCACATTGACCTACCACCTTTAAAAACCAGCATTATGAACCATTGACCTTTGCTCTTCGTTGATCTGGTGTTATATGTGATTTGACCTTGTTTTGTCTGAAAACTTCGTAAAAGGATTTAAAATAAACGATGAATGCATTTCTTTATGAAAAATGGCGATGAAATATGACTCAGATGACTCAGAATTTATATCCTCATGGCCTGATTTATGCACGACTCCTTTAAATTGGCAAATATATTGAGTTAAGGGCATTATTTAATCCAGCACCGAAAAGTTTCTATAATTAAAAAAGCAATATAAGGTAAAGAGTGGAAAAGAAACCGGAAATCCAAATTGAAGAATCATTTAAAGCCGATTTTGCTTATAGTAACACCACAACTTCTTTTATCTAAACCTTGTTATCTCATATTAAAGTGGCAGTGACACATGCAAGAACCTACATATTAAGCAGCTTCATGCAATTCCTTCCCTTAAAAAATTTCTGGTTCAGCATTATTACCAGGCAAATATTTTGTCATCCTGCCAGATAAGAGAAAGAAAACATACAACACTTAAAATGATAAAGCATATTTAGAATATATGAAGCAATAAATATCACAGATACTGTTCTTACCTGTGGTTACTAGTCACTCAATATTTGCATAATATTGTATAAATGTTTTTTTTCACAATAATTTGCACTCTGTGTCCTGATCAGAAATGTGCATTTCTGTCACATTTGAAAAAAAAATGTACAATGCTTAAATCGATAAAGTCTATTTCTGATACCTGCAGTAACAAATATCACAGAAACTGCGATTTTTACCTGCAGTTGCCAGTTACTTGTTCTTTGCATAATATTTCATCAGTGTTTTCCCCAATGATTTTCACTCTGTGTTCTGGTCAGAAATGTGCATTTGTCGTCAGCAAATCACACAGACTTACAGGGAAACAAGTCTTGGAATCAGCCACAACATTCGGGAAGATTAATCATGACAATATTGCTGTTTTGCTCGGAAAACTTCCCTCCATTCTGTTTCTATTGCCTCGGTGGTTTGTTTTTATAAACAAGCTGTATTTGTTAGGAAAAGGAAGCAGCTCTCTTATTCAAACTTATGGTTTTGGAGTCTAAACATGCAATACCGTGACAAACAAACAACAGCCCGATGTGTGTTCCAGAGCAACAGGAGCAAGTGCAATTGACCTGGTCTGCTTGGTCTATAAAATATACAAGATATAAGAGGACAAAAGGCCTCCCTTGGCCTGTGTGGAGGGTCCTTCAGCCTGGACTCAGCACTGCCACGTATGTTGTATGGTTTTACATCAGTTTTGAGGATGTAGGATGTGATTTTCCGTGCAGGATGATGTGTCGTCCTATCCCTGAGCAGAGCTGGGTCAGGAAACAAAGCTGGTGAACAGGTCCCCTTGATGGATGGCCACAAGATGGATTCTGACTTCAAGCCTTGCTTCAGTCCAGCTCTCAGGCAGAATTTAGATGTCAGAATCTTTGCCTGGACAAGCGTGGACCTGAGATGTATGTTAACAAACATCATCTCACTCACTTTGAGACCTGAGTGCAGGTTTGGGTGTCACAGGACAAGAGGGGCACAAAACTATTGGAGAGTGTCCAGGGGAGGGCAATGACAGTGGGAAAGGGTCTGGAGGGGAGGTCCACTGAGGAGAGGCTGAAGGCTCTGGGGTTGTTCAGCCTGGAGAAGAGGAGGCTGAGGGGAGACCTCATGGTGGTCTGTGGCTTCCTGATGAGGGGCAGTGAAGGAGCAGGTGCCAACCTCTTCTCTTTGGGGACCAGGGACAGAACCCGAGGGAACAGCATGAAGCTGTGACAGGGGAGGGTCAGGGTGGGTGTCAGGCAGAGGTTCTGTCCTGCGAGGGGGGTCAGGCACTGGGACAGTCTCCCCAGGGAAGTGGTCCCAGCACCCAGCTGGACTGAGGTCAAGAAGCGTCTGAACAATGTGCTCAGTACCCTCCTCTGACTTGTCTGGTCCTGTGTGGAGCCAGGAGTTGGAGTCGATGGTCCTTATAGGTCTCTCCCAGCTCAGGAGATTATATGACTCTATGAACAAAGGACATGGAAGTCATGGTAGCCCATGATGGGGCAGGCTGGCCTGTGAACCATGTCAGAAAAATCAGAGCCAAGGTGGAAAGAGAGGGAGAATCATGGAAAAAAAGGGGAATCTGAAGTACTTGTCTGAGTTACTGGCTTCTCAAGTTTGCAGTGCTTGAAACAAATTGCTTCTAGGTCTTGAGCTTTCACTTTAAACTCCAAAGCTGGCACTCAAGACCTGGCCTCCGACAAGACAAGGAAGGAAAAACCTCATTAGCAAAATCCCTTAAACATTTGCTTTGTTGTTCAGTAAATTTACCATCTTTAGGAGTTTTAAAGTGGTCACAAAATGCCTGGTGTTAAGAAGGCAGTTGCCTTTTGGGCTATAAAAAGGTATTTCCAGTCTCATTGCTGAACTGTGTAAATCAAGGCCATCCACCCCTCCATTAGAAGCTAAGCTCTTAAGGCCTATATGGACAAAGGACTTGGTTGTTTATGCAGCAACAACATCTGCTTACACTCAGCCTCATTGTCAAAGAGCTGTTGGTTAAAAGCACAGGATCTCCTTTCTCTCCATTTCATGCCATATTATGTTTCATGCGGGAATATCTAGTCTCTGAGGCTTGACCACTGCTTTTATCTGCTGGACTTTAAAGACTTAGCTGCTTGTACTGAGAATCTGATCATCATCTCCCAAGCCATCCGGAGGGCGCTTTTTGCTGGACACTTGAAAAATTTCTTTGTGGTCTCCAGACACCTTTCTGCAAAGTATTAGCTTTCCTGTACTGATTGGACACTAAAGCTCCTGTGTAAACAGCTCTCTGGTTCAGTTTAAGATAAAATATGGTGTTGGGATCTGAATTCTTCAAATACAACATGTGCACAACAAAAGGTTATTAAGTACACTCAAGTCACAAAGCACCGACATATCTCCAGACTGTATGATCAGCATTGCTATCAAATAAAATGTTTCTGAGCTTTTCTTGCTGACACAACATTATTTTTCTTAGACTGGCATCACTAAAGAAGAGAGAACATTGTGTTGCAGTTAATAAGGGTTGGGTTTTTTCTGGGGGAGAAAGTACCTGTAGAAACTGTCCTGTGAATCAGTAAGGTTTCATTTTGCTCCTTGTCCCTCTCTTTCCCTCAGTGTACACTCAGAGATGGAAAATGCTCAATGTACAAATTTAAATGGTCATGTAGAAGACGTTCCTGTCTTTTAATCTGCAGTGTATTGTGGATTCAGACATTGCACAGCTTGAAAATGCGTGTCCAGAAGACACACCAGACATACCTACAACTAACATAAGGAACCTGTGACACAGTTCACAGAGATGACTGCTTTTTTCTTCAGATGGTACTTTCACAGTATTGTACCAATTAAATTTACTGCAACACCGCAGTGAATGTTTTAGGAACATCATTGTCAAAACCACAGCCTGATAAGTGTGTCATGCATGAAAATTTGAATAGATTTTGCTGAGGGAAAAGGTGCAGAAGTTGGTGCCTGACTTATTTAGGTGTGCTGAGATGAACGTGTACCCCCAAGGATGAAACTTGAGGCAAGAAAAGCAGAAAGTGGATAGAGGTGTCAAGGAGACTCACAGCAGGGAGGTGAGGACACTGTGCAGGCAAAAAGAAATGGCAGTTCAATGGGCAGGGACCAGAAAGCTGACCTGGGAAAAAAAATGGACCCCAAAGAACCCATCTTCAAATGGAAGTGGTGGGTGACATAAGAATATTGTGCTGTTGGAGCGAGTCCAAAGGAGGTCCATGGAGATGAATGGGGGGCTGGACCACCTCTCCTGTGAATACTGGCTGAGAGAATTGGGGTTGTTCAGCCTGAAGAAGAGAAGGCTCTGGAGAGAGCTAATTGTGGCCTACAAATACTTAAAAGGGGTCCTACAGGGAAGTGGGAGAGGGAATGTTCCCCAGGGAGTGCAGGGACAGGACACGGGGTGATGGGTTCAAGCTGAAAGTGAGATCAGACATTAAGAAGAAATTAGTCCCTCTGAGGATGATGAGGCCCTGGCACAGGGTTCNAGGCCAGGTTGGACGGGGCCTTGAGCAGCCTGGTCTGGTGAATGTGTCCCTGCCCATGGCAGAGGGTTGGAGCTGAATGGGCTTTGAAGTGCCTTCCAGCCCGAAGACTTCAATGGTTCAATGATTTCTGACCCAAAGACCTGTGAGCCCAGCCTCCAAATACTGCCACCACTTGCATTGTGCTGTGCCTTCTTAAAGCTAAACTTAAAAATTCTTAAAGCTAAACCTGACTAAAATAATTTTGCTTTTTCAAGTCTTCTACCTCAACTTGCATTTCTGTCTGAGAAGCCTGATGACTTGGTAGCTGGAAACTTCTAATTTCTGCTGCAGAAGCACTTATGCACTGTGGAAACAACTGTGTTTAACTTTCACCATTTTGGCTTAAGCAGTTTTTCTCTCACCCTTCCACTGACGCATGCAGTCATTTACAGGGAACAATTGGCACCCAATTTGCAAAGCCACACGGGTCCTGCTCCCTCAGTCCTCCTTCCCATCCTGTTTCCCTGACTCACTTCATCCCCTTTTTCTGAAATTTGGTCTTCTCTGTTTCAGAGATACACAACCAATAGATGTCAGAGTGCTCTAGGTATTTTCATTGCTGTCCTAGATGGAAATATTAATGCCCTTTTTTGTCCTAACACATCTCATGGCACACTTGCAATTTTTGCAGAGCTACAACAGGGAGGTCTTTGGCTCCATTAAATCCATCTTCACTGTACAACCCCAAATTCCTACTCTTTGTGCGACCACTTTCAGTTTGCACTATTAAATTTCATCCCATTTTTACTAATTTAGTTCAGAAACTCACAAATATTTTGCTACTGAGAGAAACACTGGCTGTTTGGTAGGTTGCATATCACTTCCATGGCACATGTGGATGATCTCATACTAGGTTTCACACTCCTTTGTTCCTGTGTCCTTTTACCTTATTTTATATCCCTTATTACTTAACTTTCTTCTCCTGCAGAGTCACACCAAAAGAGAACACAGCACATTTTCATCTTTTTAATTTGTTTTTAGTTTTTTTTTGCAGCAGCTTCTGTAAACCTCATGCAAAAAACCTTGGTACCCTGTTTCACCAGCTACACCCACAGGAAGTGAGTAGAAGCTTAAGGAATTTTAAGTGTTTAAGAACTCAATAGCGAGTTAATTTTGAATCCAGGTAGGTGAAGTGAATCATCTGTCTCCCTTCTGAGGACTTGTGTTCTCAAAGCAAAAGCTTGAGGAAATATTTTCTTGCAAAAACTGTTGAAGCAATGATACAGCATTTTGTCATCACATTTGTTAAGATACAGACATCTCTTTCTGTCTTCATTGGGAATAAAAGAACAACCCAAGCTGATGTAACATTAAGACATTCAAAAGGGATTTTAAAATCTATTTATTTATTTATTTTGCTGCTACCTTGCTTTGCATACAGGGAAATTCTACCTGTTTAATTCATTTTTCAGACTTAAGAGTTTCAAGGAGATAGGTAAATAAAACATCACAATCAACAAAAGGAGGTACACTGTCTTCACATGGGACACATCTAATTCACTACTTGCTCCCCAGAAAGGAAATTGTGAGGCTTTGCATCATTAATCTGCTCGTGTACACCAGGATAAATGTGTGGTGCTGTGCCATCAGCGACGAGGAAAGGAGTGCAGGGGTGCAAGATCAAAGAAAGCAGCAAAGGATCAGATTCAGAGCAGGGATAAGGTATGGCAGTGCTTTTGCAGGATGTGAAGAATTATTTGCATGTGCTAATTCCTTCACCTGGATGGACAGCAGATCCAGCTTTATCAGAAACATTCCTCCAAAACAGGATCTCTGTGCTGAATTACATACAAGGTTTGTTCTCTCAAATTCAAATCCAATGTATTCTCACCCTGTAGTTTATTGTTCCTGAGGATGTTTTCATGCAGCCAGTCTCCATTTATGGCCTCCATGGAAAGCAGCTGTGCTTCCATATTTATTTTTTTCTTGCTTTGTTTTCTTTTTCTCTCCAATTTGCTTTTGCCATGTATTTTAATTTACAAGAAAAGGCAAAAAAAACCCCAAAGATGGAGCAGACAGTATTGAAACTTGCTCCTCGCTGATGTAACACAACCAAGCATCCCTCTGTGTTTTCCCACTGCACTCATGCCACATATAATGTTGGGTAGATGATGGTAGTGAAAAGCTATCTCCATCACCCCACCCCTCCAGAACCTCTGTATACCATTAACCCTGAGTCTGTATCTTTTCTTTGAGATGCTCAGCACTGAATATACATTCCCCTTTGGTCAGGGATGGCAGTTTAGGGAGTAGTCTTGGTTACTGCTGGGGGGCAATTTTGGGAACATTGCAAACACATGCTTCTGGTTGTGCCTGCAAATAGGCATGGAGATATTAATTCCCCTTTCCTGCCATTTGCATGAGCAGTCTCTGGAAGCCCTTCTAAAAATAAAGCAAAGGAGTTGGCTCAGAGTGACTGTTCCTCCCCCAAGTTAAAAACTTCCCTCCACAACTCAAAATCCTAAATAATAAATTGCATGCCATGACTTTGCTGAGACCAGCACAACATAGCCTACTCACTTTGTCTTCTCCTCCGTGCCACTTAGAGTTCTCCAGCTGCAGTTTTGTTGTGCAGCTGGGTGGTGGATACAAAGATTAATGCTATATGTAGACATGGTTTAGTCCAGGTGGTTTGGTCTGTTTGGCTGTGCATTACCCTTTCCTCTTGTTAATTGTAGCATGTACATTCCTTAAGTTTACATTGCTTTCTAAAAAGGAGTAAGGGTTAGGATATTGGTCATGGATTTGGGTGTAGGAGCCCTATGAGATATCCCACAAGACACATGGACTTGTTGGGAGGTTTTCAATGTGGAATACCATGGGGTGAATGTCCATGGACATCTTCAGAGTGAGGCTTATCATCTGCATCACCACTTTGTGCAAAAAGTTAGGTGTTTTCTTGTAGGGGACTGAAGTGTAGAAGCTAACATGTAATTAAGACATTTTGGAGAATAGCAATGCCTCTAGGAGAAAGCACTACATGCCATTGACAGTACTTTACATTGGTATGGAAGAAAATGAGATCCATTAATATTTCTTATGACAGAAAATATTAGATAGATGTGAGTAGTGATGTAATTAAGCCTATGCAAATCTGCTGCTCCATAAGGGGAAGAACATCTCTCCAATGCATTAGAATATCTTATTATTTAACAAACTAAACTCACCAAAAGCCACCAAACAGCCCTGAACAAGAACTAAATTTTATTCCCTTTTAGAAGATTTTTTTCACAAGTTCTGTATATAAAGGAATTTGTGGAATTATATGAAAATTATATAAAAATGAAAACAAACCACCATTAGTGTAGAAAAGGAACATCTAAAAAACCAGATGTTGACCTTTGTCCCTGCATTGAATGAAAAAATAGATGTTACATACACCACCTTCATTTAGGAAGGGTAAATAATCACTGTTACCAAAATTGATGAAATATTAATTTGATGCAACTTTCACACCACAGTGTTATAGCATCACAGAGCCCCAGACTGGTTTGGGTGGGCAGGGCCCTCCGAACCCCCAGTCCACCCTTGCCATGGGCAGAGACACCCCCCAGCACCCCAGGGTNCCACAAGCAGCTTCTCTTCCCTTCCCTTCTCCTCTCCAGGCTGCTCCAGCCCAGCTGTCCCGGCCTGGCTCCAGAGCAGAGCTGCTCCAGCCCTCCCATCATCTCCGGGGCTCCTGGGGACTCGCTCCCACAGCTCCGTGTCCTCCTTGTGCTGGGGACCCCTGAGCTGGAGGCAGCGCTGCAGGGGGGTCTCCCAGAGCAGAGTCAAGGGGCAGAATCCCCCTTTCCCAGCGCTGCTGGTCCCACTGCTGGGGGTGCAGCCCAGGACACGGGGGGCTGTCCGGGCTGCAAGTGTACATTGTTGGGCCATGTTGGTCTTTTCATCAACAATACCCCAAATCCTCAGGGCTCTTCTCAATCCATTCTCTACCCATTGTTTGGGATTGTGCCAGACCTTGCCTTGTTGAGCCACCACTCCAGCTGTCAAAGTCCCTTGGGACATCATCCCTTCCCTCCAATGTACCAACTTTACCACACATCTTGGTGTCATCAGTAAACTTGCTGAGGGTGCACTCAATCCCACTGACTGCCCATGTTGCCATATTAAACAGCACTGGCCACAGTACCAACCCCTGAAGGATGCCACTTGTCACTCACTGGTCTTGATTTGGACATGGAGCCATTGACTGCAAAGCTTTTAGTGCAACTATCCAGCCAATTCCTTATCCACTTAGTGATCCATCTATCAAACCCCCATGTCTCCAAATTGGAGACAAGGATGGGACAGTGTCCAATGCTTTGCACAAGCCCAGGTGGATGATGTCTGTTGCTCTTACCTTATCCACCAGTGCTGTAACCCCAGAGTAGAAGGCCACCAGATTTCCTGGGCATGATTTCTACTTCCCTTTCCCTGCCCTTTCCCTTTTCCCATTCCCCTTTCCTCTTGTCCCTTTCTTCATGACCCTTCCTCCTTTCTCCTTTACATTCCTCATGCCCCTTCCTCTCCCTTTTCAACTAAGCCTAAGACTGAAGTCTGGTAGCAGTTCTTGATCACCAAACTCTCTCCTAATCCCTGCAGCCATCACTGACTAAACACAACCTTATAAAAAATACTTGTGAAAGTAGGAGTGGAGATGACATAAAGCATTGCCAAGATTAGTTTCCGAAAATATTTCTTATCTACAGCATACTTGAATGCACAGGACCTCCTTCCTCTGATCCCTTTCACACATTTTTGTCTCAGCCTATGAGGTATGTGAATTATTTGTGGTCTGAGGGGTGTAACTTCGTTGTCTATTGAAGTTTTGGGCAACATGAACATCTTTCATGTGACCCACCAGCAATCATACCATGCTGTGCCCTTGGTACTCCTCTGGCAGTCAATCATGACCACGTGGTCTGTCAGAGTCATGGAAATTGTTGGTTCAGCATCTCTCTGGACTCTTTGCTCAAGGTAACATCAGAGACAGAAAAGTTAAAGCCATTTTTCTGAGGTTGGTGTGTGATTACATGCAAACATCAAGACATTCTTGGGACGTGGATATATGTCTAGTATCAGATGTAGAGGAAGCCTGAAGTCTTCTGGCAAGTATTAATTTAGTTGGATGCTAAAAAAGTGTGCAATTATTTAACTGGAATCAATATATTCTGGTTTGGATTTGTACAGGTATTTTGAGCGTGGCCCAGGACATTTTGTGTTTATTCAGATACAGTGAGAGGCAGACACTTTATTAAGATAATACAGAAAGTGGAGTGATAATATCTATGTCAGCAGAGTGGTGATTTCATTGAAACAAAAAAGATAAGCTTTTCAGTGACAACCTGTATCTGCTAGCAGTATATTGTTGTTTCCCTTGATAATACAAACTAATATGCATGTGAAAGAAAACACTCCAAAAAAGACACCACCCTCCTCCCTGTTCAGAATAGAGTGCCCCAATCCGGTCTTCTGAAGATAAAATCCACTTATGGCACTTTTAAACCCTCATCTTTCAAAGGCTGCTAGATCTTTTGATAGCACCGTCTGACTCTCCACTGCGTGCACGACTGAACTGCCCAGATTCGCTCCAGACATTTACGCACTCTGTGGCTCTAAGTGAGCTCTCAGTATGGGGTTTTCAACTATGAGCACTAAAATACAAGTCAGCTCACGTACTCCACCCCACATACATATCAGCATTGTGGAGAACCTTCTCCAGGTTCAGATTTTTAGGGGCCAGATGTGCATCTTTATGTTTCGTGTCTTAAATATTCCAAATTTTAAACATGACACACTTCCATCTTCGCCCATGGAAGTGTTTATGCTTATATGGATATACACTTTCATTAAAAATAGACATGCCTCTTGATCTTCATGCTTACAGAAAATATGCTTAGAAGCAGTGACTGTTTTCCAAGCAAGCCATCATAAAAATCTGGCATGTATTTCAGTATCGACACGCAGATATTCACATCCGTTCTGAATTGTATGACAGCATTGTTTGTTTGTGCAAGGCAAATATCGTATATAGCACAAATCACCATGAAATTACTGAGTAGTTACTTGATCATTTAATTATTGTGCAGTTACATAATAACTCCATGACTATTGAAGCCCTTCAGATTGCATTAATTATGCTTGGAGTAATTATTCCCATCCGCTGACATGGATATATGTCATGCAGTTTGCTAGACAAGATAAATCTTTCAGAAACTCGGGACTGAAGAGAGGGTTTTAAAAATGGGTTGGCCAACACAGTCTGAATTGTGGCACTTGGCACTGTGAATTTATTTCACCTAACACTGTATAATGCAATTACTCTGTCCCAACAGAAAAGGATATGAATTGTACTTTATAGCTGAGAAATCTCTAAGGGTCAGGTGGAAATATATCAATAATAATTACACTAAAACTCAATCACATTCCAGAAGAAGTTGGTTTTCTGCTCTACCTTGACTCTGTCCGGAAGGTCTCGTTCTAGAGGGCATATTTGACCATACATGGTCCCTGCAGAGATGGCTGTAGCTGAACTGAGGATCTCTGCTTGCTCTGCAAACCTTGGCTGCCCGCTGACCACATCTGCCCCTAATCCCATGGTCTTGCAGATACTCTTGTGGGAGTGTCTGTCCACTCACTGAGCAGGCAGCTGTAGAGGTTCCACAGTAAGGAGTGGGGAAATTCAGAGTTTTATCCCAGTTTTCCCACATAAAACATGAGAGCTACAGCTTCCTGTACAGTATGGAATGCAAGACCTGTTTTTTTTTAATCCAAATACATGCTCAGACTCACTCTCAAAAGGCAGAATATGTATATGTACATATATCTGTATCTTTCTATATATCTGTATAAGTTACAGTTCATTAGACCTGGAAGGACTAAGTTCATTTCCAGCTCTGCAGGAACTTTCTTGGCTGATGCAGGGAAAATCAAATGGCATCTTTGTGATGTTGCTGAGCTGTGGGATCGTCTCATCTACTTAGATTTTGATTTCTTGAGGCAGAGGCAGTTTCTCATGTGCCTATCGGGACTCTGCAGAACAGGGATCTGATCTCTGTTCAAGTTAGCTGAATGGCACCATCAGCTAATGAACACAAGGATGCAGTAGGAGTTGATATGCCAAGGGTGTGAAATTACATCAAAAAGATCATAACAGACCCCATTAGAACTGGCCAGTCTGTCAGTTTCCTCTGTGTTACACATTGCAGGTGGGGTGATAGTAAACATCTTTTCCAACCAAAACAATTCTATGCTCCTATGACTCTATGCTTCTTTCTCCTTATCTTGCTTCAATTAAGTCTGTGTCTATTGCTATAGACCAAGAGGAACCCTGTTGCACTCAAAAAGTTGAAGCTTAGTAAGCATTAATAAAATCACTGTTTTCTTTCCTCAGAACAAGAAATTTGCACACTAAAATAATGCAACCAGTGACATTTTGTAGTGTTCTTAACGCTGTTGTCAACATTTCGTAACGTGGCTTGTCCTGTGTTTATCCACAAGAGCCACAACTGCAAAGGGGCAAGATGTGACTGGTGTTGTCCATACAAGGAATAGTGAAACATGTGCAAAAAGTACAATCTGCAGTAGAGCAATGTGCAGGCAGTGAAGATGTCTGGTAAAACCAAAATAAAGCTGCAAAACAGGCAGGAATGTTGATTCTTCAGAAAAACACAGCAAAAGAAGTGAAGCTGGATAAGGTCCCCATCTTGAAAACAAGATGAGGTGAACTCCTTTTTCTTCTTGGTAAGCGGTGGGAAGATGAACACACACAAGACCCCCAAACATCAATGAGTGAAGAAGGACAGGGAAGAAATAAAACATGACACTTTGTTCTGGCTTCCTCCATCCAAGAGTTGCTGTGACTGGCTGCCTTGTCCTCACCAAGACTACCAAGATCAGTGATCCATGTAACATGTTAATTAATATCCATCCAACAAAGAGTTGTTTTAAAGTTCAGAATTGGCCTTATTTAAATAATCCCATGACAGTGATCTCTAATTCCCTAGCTGGCATATAGATCTAGGAATGTTTGGCAGCAACAACCACTGCTGATTTTAAGACACACAAGGGCGCCAGGGCCTCACACACTAGAGACAGAAATCTAATGGTTACTCACAGGGTGGGTTTCTTTTAAAATTACTTTCATACTTTTTTTTTTTTTTCAGTTTAGAAATGTATGAGGAGACGCACTTCTAAGCTTGCATCAAAGGAGACGGCTGATCTCGGATGAGCTCGATGACATATCAACTGTGTGTCATACAGCCTTCAACACATAATATCTTCAAATGTAGTTAAGATCTCACATCCTATGTGGCATGTAAAATATAATTTATGCCACAGAAACCTTCCCACAACTCTGCTTTCCTCTTTATTCTCGTCACCAACTGCAATCTGTAGAATGTAATTTTAAATTCTGAAGTTACCCAATTACTAAATAATTGATGCAACAACAATAACAATAATAACAAGAACAATAATAAAAATTAATAATAATGGTGGAAAGTGTCTGGTTTATTCTTTGTATTTAAATCCTAGAACTAAACTCAACATATTAGGCCTATGCTGATATGCTCATGTAATTGGGCAAGGTGGACTTACTGGGTTTTTTTCCCAAAGAAAACATGCCAAACTTATTCTTTTTTTATAATGTCCACAAAGCACAGGGAGTTGGTGGGAAAGAGCTATACAGTCCTTTTCCAACCCATAGGCAAGAACCAAAGGTAAATTTGAACTTGCTTAATTGGGGAAGGTTCATCTCAATCTCTGCTCCAGCAAACTGGGACAGCAGCTGGTTTCCCACTTCTCTTTATAACTTGAATTTCTGCTAAAATGATCTGAGTGAAACTGGAAATGTTGTTACTACTTGAGTGACCATCATTAGTACTCAGAGTAAACATCATCTTGAGCTAAACAGAATAATTTCCACATGGCAAACAGAGGGCAAGCTGGCATCCCTCGATGGCCATGGATCTCTCTGCTGGTCCCTGGCTTGTTCTGTCTCACACTCAAATCCACCCTTCTTCCTCTTCTGAGTGGGTTGGCTGCATCCCGGCCTGGCCTTGTCCATAAGGTTGTGGGTAGGATTGGTTTTTAATGAAAAACAGCATTTTAAAATAGAAAAAATAATCATGAAGTTAGAGGGGTTTTTTTGAAGCTCAATTAACTGCTTCCTGAAGTCAGGCTCAAGGAGTCCTAAAACCAATGTTGTTTCAGCTGTAATATGGTCACAAATTATGCACCTTGAGAAATAGTATCCTGATTCATTAGTGATATTTTGAGGAGTTAAAATCTCCAGATCTGACTGAGTGAAAAGAGATGTTGTTAGAGGGGGCGTTCTAGAGGCCGCATGAAAAATAAAGGCCTCTATCTTCAGGTATTGGGGGTTAAGCATTTAATTGGGGATTGTTGGTGAGTTCCTTCAGCATATTTTGTCTATGAGTTACCTTCATAATTATGCCTGCTACTGTCATTTAGGATGTTTACTGATGTTTATCACTACCTTTGTTAAGAAGCACCAACTTGGAGCAGAATACTCAATAGGTCTTTCCCTTTCAGTCAAAGTAGCCAGATTAACCAGCCTGGAAAATTGTTCTCTGTCCCTCGTTACCATCTTCTCCTTGAAGAAAGTGTTGAAAATTGATGTCAAGGTACATAGTTAATAGCTTTTTTGAATGTCTCCATGGAATGTGTCCCTATGTGGTCTTGAATAAGCTCCCAAACTGCTGTGCCAGCATACTTTAGCCTCATTTTAAAATTTACAAGTGTTTTGTTGGTGGTTTTTGGTTTGCTTTGCGTTTTTTTTTTGTTTTTTTTTTTTTGTCTGTCCCCCAAGGGCAATCGTCTCAGCTGCTCCAGAGTCTGAAAGTCATGCACCTGGATGATAACTTTTCAGGCTCTCAGCTTGAGTGTTTTACTCTACTCTGCCAAGAGCTTTTCATGACTTTCCCTCCTGCCCTCATCACTGGTAGGTACCATTAACAGAAAGCTTCGAGTTGTCATGAGACATGAAACAGAATAAGCAGACTCTGCCCTTTCACCTGGCAGTTTGTAAACAGAGATTAAGTTAACAGTGTGTGTTGTCTACACCCATAAACATCCTTTCAGGATATAGGTGACTTAAAATACACCTTGTCCTTACCACAAGGGAAAACTCACTCTTTCATACGCCTGTATTTTTGATATACATTGCTTTGATTAAGAGTTTGCATTTGAGATAAGGTCAAGATGCTGCACTGGTATAAAATTAAGTTTATCTGCAGCTATTATGCTTTGGAAACTGATAGATGCTTCTTGGGATAATAATTAAAAAAAGGTAAAAACTTAATATTTCAGGTAATGAAATGTAAAAACTTCAAAATAATATTTACTGAGAAGATGTATTATTTGTAAGTTGACTTTTAAAATCCAGGCTAAAAAAAAAACTGGTTTTAATAAATATTAAACTTACCCTGTGGGTTTTTATTTATTTTTTTTTTTTTGTATCAGTAGAGAAAAGAGGAAATAACTAGTAAGCAATTCATTACACTTTGGCAAAAGCTGTCAGCCTCTGCTTAAGAGATTCAAAAATAAGTCAGATCGAGGAATGTAAAACACCATTGATTTTAAGAAGCAGAGCTCCCTCAGAGGTTGAAATAATTGGTATGTTTATATTTGGGAAACTCGGTATCTTGATAGCCCGGTGACTGTAACCTCCCTATTTTGCATCTTCATGCAAGCCAAAAAAACCCCTCTGTTTTGTGTGGCAACTGCATTAGTTGAGGGCCAAGGCTAACACCTTGTATGGTAATACTGAAAATGTAAGCAAACATGTAAAACTTCCCTCATAACCACGTAGAAACGAAGACATCAGCCCTTCTCTAATTTGGGAGCTGTCGAGTCATGTCATTTCGTAGGTACAAAAGGTTTTCATACAACCCCCTGTTGCCAATATCACTTTTAGGCACATGAAAAATGATCAGATTTCTTCCAAAAAAAAAAAAAAAAAATTCCACTAAATACAGATTCACTTCAGAAATCAAGAAGTAAATGTTGCTGATTTCTTGGCAGCGCTGCAGGTACAGTACTGCCAAATCACTTACTGTACAGCGTGAGGCTGAACCAAGAGGCATAAAGAAGAACTAACAGTGCTAGTCACATGCAGCAATTAGCTATGGTAACAGAATTGTTTTTAAACCAGGATTTGGACTTCATTTAAATAAAACTCGCCTCAAATTTACATGTTACAAAGCACTCTGCCTGCAATGAAAGTACTTAGAGCGCTGAGTCTCTGTGATTAGATTTTAATTTCAGGCAGCCGGGCCTGGTTGGATTTGGGGGTGAAAAAAACCCCTACTCCTTGCTTGTAAAAAAAACATATTAATTCTTTAGACAAATAAAGATTTACCCTTCCCACCCCTGCCAGAGAATTATTCAATCATTTCTCAAGACGCTATATTGTTAAATAGTTCTCTTCAGTCTTAAGCTGAAAACCAATATACCTTGATTAAGAAGTGATTAATATTACTTGGTGAGAAGTTAAGCTGTCATATAATAGTCTGGAGGATCCGCAAAAAGTCAGAAAGATATTACAACACAGCATGAGCTACTCTCTGATCTTCTAAATACCTGGACTGTATTTGCTTCTACAATTTCTGTCTTATCTAACCTTCTTTATGTTCACCTGTAAGTTTATATTAAAGCCCCAATCAGTAGCATGGCTTCTAACACTGAGGATTTCATACTGTACAGAAATTAACCACCTGAAGTACATGCATTTGCACTTTAAAATCCTCCCTGCCACTGCAGTGCATTTCTGAGATAGGGAAGTCCAGACAGACACGCCAGTGCCAACGTGGAGGTATTATAGCAGGGAGATGTAGACATATCTTGTGTGTACCTGACTTTAAAAAACCCAAATATTACCAGATACCACAGGTTATTAACGAGAGGAATAACAACAGCACCTATAATAACAATTATCTGTGTTGGTGCAGGATGATGACTGGTGGCTTTTCAGGCAGATTTACACCAGGTGTGGTACAAACATCTGTAATATCCAGCATAGTGTAGTCCTATGAAACAGATGTTTATTCAGCTAAAAAGTTCCCTCAGAAGAAAGATGCATTAATTTAATTCACCTCCTAAAAATGGGTGAAGACAGAGCAAACACTGTGTGTAGTAGGCAAGCCATGGTTGGGGATGCTCCCCATGCAAGGTGCTTGTCCTCTGCACATGGGGCAGACCCCAAGAGGGAAATGCAGAGGGAGAAGCTCCCTTCACCCTAGGGCACATGGAAGGTCAGCTGAACTATCAGGAGACTTCTCCCAGCTCCCAGGCTTTATCTGCCTGGCTGTGAGGCCCTTGATGGTGAAAGGAGTTAATTGGCAAATTCAGCTGGTGCACAGATCACCCTAATTTGCTGTGACTTCACCAGCAGCAGGGCTGACTTTGCACTCTGGGGCGCATCACGCGCGTTGTCATGTGCCCAGGCTGTCACCAGCTCTTGAAGCAAAACCTGAGGAGCAGGGGGTTACTGATGGTGAGACGTGGTGGCCTTGGTGCAGGAGGCAAGGACAGACCTCATTCCTGCATCGGGATACTGCAGGACAGTGCAGCCCCCGTATCCCACACCCCCTCATCATGATGCTTTTGATACCGTGAGCAGCGAGTGGGACGCACACCCCGAGGCTGGTGACTTCTTGGTCACAGTGTCTTCTTGCCACCTGGAGAAGTTCATGCTGGTTTATATAAAAGCAATTAGCAAGAATAAACTCCTTGTAGCCCATGTGCTGCAAAAAAAGAAAAAA